>JAWWMP010000148.1:2921970-2939041 GCA_035047865.1 Dendrocincla tyrannina | reverse complement strand
ATTTAAAATATAATTAATGATTATATTGTTGTTAAATATTACTAATTTTTTTATCACCTTAAGCTCCCTCTGCAATGCCATTACTCACAGTGGTTCAGTATTCGTTTTGAATTCTTGATGTTGTGTGCATTATAAAAATTGATGAGTTTCACAGGTTCATTTTCAATATTCAGGAAAAAATCCAAACAAACAAGGAAATAAAATTAGGTTGAATGTGCAAAGTAAGTTTGTTTTGACATGCAATATTGAAGCTCTTTGTCATTACTCTGAATGAGAATGGTAATTTGATCCTTTTTCTGAGGAAATTATAATTTTCAGATTTTGCAGAAAACATCTCCCATATTTTACAGAACCCATAATATTGTTTTCTGAGCATTTGTTGTATCTGCTCGAAATTGCACTTTTGAAATGAGTTATTGTCTTGTTTTGATGAAAGTAGAACATTTGGTTTCCTTGTTCTCGAGGCATTCTTTGAATGCTCTGCCAGTTTTGCATAGTTACACTGAAATATTGTTGATATATTTAATGTTTGCTTCTGACATTTCAGAAAGCCCTCTGAATATTGTCACTGTGGAAGGGTTTGAATGCCTCTCTGAGCATTTGCACCACCACCAAATGAAAATGTCTAGGAGTTTTTACAAATCCCATTGTTCCTTCTACATGAGGAAGCTTTGCTTTCTCGAGCATCTCTCCTTCCTGGAGACATCTGGGTGGATCATTTCCATATTCAACCTCAAACTGATTAATATTTAGACAGAGAACACGGTTTGTAACTTCTCTTTTGCAAGAGGAATCAGTTTGTTTACTGCTTTATGATATGATACCCATTCTACTGGCAGATAAAACTCCCCACGTGTTGCAGATCTCTCTAAAGAGGCCAAGGCTGACTGTTGTCTGTGTGGTGCTGAGGGAAACTTTCCCTCTTGACTGTAACTTTCTCAGGTCTAAGTGATCCACACGACTGAGGTCAGTGTTTGCAGACACTGAATTTCAGCAAAAGTCATTTCCATCTGAAGAATGAGTAGAGAACAGCTCTAAATGGGACCCTAAAGGTGCATTTTGAATAACCACTAGGAAACAAAGCTTGTATTTTTCTGATATTTGCCACAGAACCATTCCTATATTTTATTTTCAGGCACTCTTGAGTGGCATGAACAGTGTGTGGTGGACGGAAGGGGATGGAGATGCACATTCTCTTTTTTCCATGGAGAGTTATGAATAACAGCATGATTCTCACTGTTCTAATAACTACTGATGGCTCTCAGTAGTATGTCAACATTGAATTGAAAATAATAATGATAATAATATCATCCATTTAACTTCTGCTTACCTCTTGCTGTCTCCTTTTCCGTGTTTCCTTCGTTTGCTACAGACATAAGAACTGTTCCTGTAACAAGAGGCAACTGAATAATCCTTAAACTTGTTGGCTGAATCTCCTTCCTCTTTCATTTCAGTCACTTCTGTAAGTTTTAATTCTTTTCAACTTTATGAAACATTTATCTTGTAAAGGCAGCAATAGATAAGAACACTGAGGGGAAAAGGGTATGTTATAGTTGTTTGTAAAGCAGGTGTTTTAATCCTCTAAGTCTGCAATCTCTAGAAGTATGAATTTTAACTTCCCCTTTGAGAAAAAAAGTCAGGAACTGCTCGGCGTTCTGTTTTAGTGACTGTTCCAAGCCTTTAGCTGTTTTCTGCTCGAGTGTTGCTGTATCTGGATTTAACTATAATATTTACTAGAAAACCAAATAAAGTATTTTCAACCTCAACAAGCCACCATTTGAAAACTGGCAATGAAATCCACATCAGCTCTTAGTTTTGCTGTTTGTGGTGATGGAAGGCCCTCCTCTCTGTTATGTGCTAATTGGATTTGGAGATACTGTAAATATTCTCTACTGAAATTTAGAAGTCCATTTTAGCCCTGAAAGGGCCTACAGTGTCTTTTTAGTGAAAATATTCCTATTAGCTAATACTGAGCCAGGTAAGGAGTCCTCACCAAGAATGAATCTATGGATTCTATAGAGGAGGGAATTATTAATATTAGGATTAAGAGAACCTGATGGAAGAGAATACTTATAAAAAAGACTGTTCTTCTGTTAATTCCAACAAAGCAATCTCTTGGTGAATACAATATGAAGATTTAGAGCTGAAGAGTTCAGTCTTACCTCACTTCAAGCACTTATAAATATGCAGTGTGTGACAAAGGCTGGAGCTGTAGCGAGAGGTGATAAAATGTATTTCGTACAGTTTTGTCCTCATGTTATTGCACCTGGCTCAGCAGATTATTTATTATGTTTGGCTCTTAATAAATAATTGATGGAGAACTGATAATACAAAATTTACTGAATATGTGGAGTGTTTTATTATAACATTAATATGCTACAGGTGTGTTTTATTGGTCAATTAACATATGCCTCGAGGTGTGGGGTGATAAACGAGGCTGCTGGTTGTGTGAGGTTTGGATTAGGAGGCTGGTAAAACACATCCTGGAGGGCCTTAATGGTGTTGGATAGCGAGGAAAGATGCCCTATATAGAAACTGCACTGTGGTTTGGATGTGCAGGCTGACTTTAACCAAGGAAGCAGGAGCTCTGGGAGTGGGCTAACAATAGCAATGTGGGTCTTTTATGTAAGTTGATTTACTCTGCTCTTTGGGAGAAACTATCTTAGGGCTAAGGTGGTTTCCATTAATTTCCCAGAAAAGTTGTAAAAGTTAGTTTATCTCCCTCATCCTTTATTTACAAAGCCATGTACAACGTAAGCTTACTTGTTATCTCTGAGTGCTGCTCTTAATCAAGTAATGGTGTGAAAACAGCCCAGACTTCAGCTCTTTTCAAATTCTTCTCTTATTAACAGTTTTCATTATACACAATGGACAAATGTTTTGGGGGTGGATTGTTCTGCATTATTTTTTTGGTTGGTTCGTTTTTCTGGTGTTTTACTTTTTATGGTTTCAGGTCTTTCTTTTTGTATTTATGTGATACTTGTTGTTTTTCCTATACCTTTTGAAAAGGTTTGCAGAGTATCCCTTGACTATCATTAGGTTTTTCCTTCCTTTTCTCTTGCCTGATTTTCATTCCACGCACAGCAGAAGATGAGTATCTTTAGGCTCCCTTTTTGAGTAGAGTGGCTGCAAGGGAAAATGGCAAACCGTGTTCCTGGGTGAAGCTGCCTTAACTACATGCAAAGGGCACAGAGCTCTGAGAGCAAAAGGATGCCTGCAATAGATCGGACCAAGAGTCCAGCTGACCCTGGAGAAATCAACAAAGACAACAGGCAAGTGCTTGAAGAAGGAGTGTTAAAGCAGAGCATACACAGAGATATTTCTCGAAGTGTGGCTCTCTTATTTTTGTCTTCAGTATTTTTAACCAGAGTATTGTATCCAGGCCATTTTGCTAAATAGCTCTTGAGGGAGTTCCCTTCCATTTTTCTAAGAGGTTTTTAATCTTTTTGCATATTAACATCCAACCTGTCCTTTTGGAAGGTATTCCATCATTTTAATTCTGAATTTTGTGGGGAAAAGTCGGATTTACATCTGTGCTCTTTATTTTAAACCTGGTGCCACCTGCTTTCATCACACCCTATGGGTCTTGTGCTACAAGGGGTGGTGAATTATCAATCTATATTCAGTCATCCAGTGTTCCCTCAACTGTGTCCTTACCCATGTTCAAGAAGCCTTTAAGCAAATTTTGTCACCTTAGTCTTCATTCTTGTCAAGTAGTTTGTCAATATATTAAATACCAGGGGCTCCAGCATGAGCTCCTATGGAATGTTACTGAATTTCTCACCCAGTTTTTAATCCCTCTAACTTGTTTGTCCTGTCTTCTACCAGTTTATCACCACACAAGGTGATAAACCCTTCCCTTTGACTTCACACTGAACCAGTCATTATTCTCTAGTATAAAGTATTTCTTTTGGGAATCCTGATGTTACGGTGTGCACGAACTTTATTTAGGGTGTAACTGACTTCTTTGAAGGTTTCAGGAACACTGTGAGTGTCTGCAAAAATCAAGATGACTTTTTGCCTGTTTAGCAACACCAATATTTTTTTCTTCCACACGTACAACCACTTTGGCCAGTATGGACTCAGGTTTACTCATTAGGATTTCTGCATGTTCAGACTAAAACTTTTCAAACAACTGATGCCATCTTTGCCATGTTCAAGTGATATCAACTTGCCACGTTCAACTGCAGATGAGAATGGGCTGTACAGACTCACCACGTGTTCTTAGTCTGCATTGGACATTGCTGCTTGCTGAGGCAAAAGTATGAAAACATCAAGAAATGAAGTTTTTATAATTTTTTATTCAGGTGGTAGTCCCAAAACATTCCTCTCTGCTCCATAACAGAACAGGTAGCAGAGGGGGAAGGTTTCTGTTGAAGCAAATCTGTTCCCTCAACTCCCATTCTACCAAGCTGATCGTCGAAGTACAAGCCCTGCATTTGCACCTCAGCCTACCTGCTCCAAGCTGTTTCCTTCTGTGCTGAAAAGGCAGATGGACTACTTAGAAACATTATTTTTACTTCAGCAGGTGATTACCCAATTAAATGTTATACCTGATTAAATGCTAGAAAAAGTATTTAAGATCATTAGTGGTAACAAGACTAGCAGAAGGAATGCAGTGTGTAGAATAAAAAGGACCTCCTGCCCTCCCTCCCAGCATTTCTCTGAAGAGACAGGTTGAAAATGAAGATTGTGAAGGAAACTGGACCAGTATCAAAAGCAGTATGACTTGCAGAATTTCAAACCAGTGGCATAAGCCAACAGGCAAAATGACTGCTAATTGAAGCAGATTTTCCCTTTGTTGAGGGGTCCAGGACATGAATGTTATTGCTGTGACTGAAGTGCTCACTTGATATATTGAACTGGACTCTCCACATTTTTCAGGTTTGTTTATTCCTGCTTTGCCCTGGGCTTGCTGAAATCAATGGAATTATTTGGCAAAAAGGTTCTGAGTAGAGACCAAGAGACCAGGTCCTGGGGTTTGGAAGGGAATACTCCCCAGCAGTTTCAGTGCATGTAAGGCTGAGTCCTTAAAAAATAAGGTAACTTGGGAGGAAAGAAGTGCCTCAAAGTTTGATTCAATGTGGTTGGTTGGGGGTTCCAAGCCTGTTCCGACTGCTGGGCACAATTGCAGCTGCTGCTCTTCCCCAGCCTGTTCCTGCCAGTCTCACTCTGACCCCAGGCATGAAGAGAGTTTCTTTTATTTATTCATTCATGCTTTTATTTATTTTTGTCTATTGCTTGGTCTTTCCTGGGAGATAGTTTTGTTTGCCCCTCTTCTGTCAATGGTCCGAGCTGTGTGTCTGTGACCACCAGTGGGGGGAGCCGACCCCCCAAAACTCCGTGTGATTTGCCCTCCCTGTCTGAGGTTTTGTTATTGCTGTGGCTGAAATTAGCAGTCTTATATGAATAATGTGGGAGACATAGTTCTGCAACCCCAAAGCTCTGTTGAAATAAAAAAATTGTGTTCAGATGACTATTTGGGACTTTTGATATTTTAATGGGGGTGAGGATTTGCCAAAACAAGGTGCCACGTAAGGAAGTAATTCTAGGGGGGAAAAGAGAATTTTCTGCTGAATGTTCATACAAATCACGTTGGTCTGACTAATTTTAAAATGGAAAATATTGTTGATAATTTATGGGGTAGGCAGGAATCTTTCCTAGCCCTGTCTGAAAGATAAAAGGGCTTAATGGGAAGGTGGCTTAGCAAGGGAATGCGATATCTAGACAACATATACCAGCTCTGCTCTTGACTACAGATGAGCCAAAGTTGTTTATAGCAGATACTTCTGAGCAAAAAGTTCTTTGAGGAAGATTGGTATTTTGGCTGTCAGATCTACTTCAGGTCTAGTGATTATCAACATTTTAGCTGCTCCAATTCCCTGATGAACTGCCTTGAAAACATGAGTTTTATAAATCCCCTCACAGCACTGTACTACAAAGCCCCAATGATCAGCAATGCAGTGACCACATTTATGGGAAGAAAAGACATCATTTCAGGGAATAATATGAGAATGTATCAACTCCACACATCTTGATTGCAGGCTCTGCAGGTAGCCAAGGTTTCTGTAGTTTGCTCCTTGACCTTCACCTTCGCTTTCACAGACTGCAAACTTCTCAGACACAGGCACGGTGTGAACTGCATCTTAACAGCCAGCCTGCCTGATGGAGAGATTTCCTTCCATTCTTAATTGGGAAGAGCTGTAACTCTGCCATCCAGAGTCATAAAGATTTGCTGCTTCCTACTTGCAGCATCTCTGGGGAAAATAGGATGATTTATAACAATGAAAGGTGACTTTAAAGTGCATATTTACATTAGAATCTATAAATATTCCAACACTTATGACAGATGTTAAGTTTTGCTATTGCTTTTTGTTTTATCCCACATCTCTCTACTCTCTTAAACCTGCAGGGATTTTTGTTACCTGTTAACAAATGGTAAGTAGCTAGTTCAGTCCAGGTTGTTCCCATGGTGTGCTTCCCTAAGGAGAGGGCATGGATTGGCTGGCAGATCTACTGGGCCTTCAGCAGACAAGTATCTTCACCATGATGTGACCAGGAAGATCAGTTGCCTCCTCTGTAAACTGCTATGAAATCTATTGGTGAAGACTGTGTATTAATGATAGATATTATTCTTCAGTTCATTGATGTGCTCATCAGCGCTGTGAGATGACTTCAGTAATGTTGGTTTCACTGTTATGCAATCTGTCTTCTACTGTTTTTCTTGTTATTTCTGTGAAGTAACATGAAAGAATGCATATTTTTGGAGGTGCCTTGCTCAGTAAGGAAAAATTTAAAGTTAAATTCTTGTGTTTCTTACCTGTGGTATCTCCATGCATGGAGTTGAAAATTCCTATTGTCAAGGTGTTGATCATCGAGGGCTGTTACACACATTACAGTGTCTGTCAGTTCAGGAAACACAAAGATTAACAAAAGGCAATGCAGTGAAAAGGCCAGGTGGGTTAACATGCCATTTAATTTTTTTGGGGAGGATTAACACAGCTGCTTCTCCTCCTGAAAGCAAGATGAAACTGGGTAACCAGGCTTCCAGCTCTGCAGGACTACACTGAACGTATCAGACAAAGTTATTTGCCAAAGGAAGTGTGATATCTCACCTCCTTCAGGTTTCTGTATTGCTGGACTTTTGACTTTCTCAATAGGTCAGGTTACCGTTCTTTGGATGGTTTATTTGTACACAGTGAGCAGTTAATCAGATCTTTTGGCTGAACTCAGAGGTGCAGTCCCATATGTTAACCAGACATCAGCCTAATGGACTTTGGCAATCTGCAAATTACATCTCCAAATCGACTTTAAACTTAACTAAAACACATGACACCTACTTTCCTTTTAAAAACCCTCTGTTAAAACCCAGTAACCTACTAAAATAACAGCAGTGTGTTTCAAATGTTTGTTATGTTTGTGGTATTTTCTTCTTTCTTGGATAAGCTACAGGCAACTCACCAAAAAGAGAGTCAATCAGCATTAGATGTCAGAGCAGTGATTTCTCTCCTGTTCCCATGGAACTTTATCCCATGACGAAAACTAGAGACAAAATTAAACAAGCTCCTGAGTAATAGAATCTTCAGAACTTAATGTTTTTTCCTTTTTTCTTTTTTTAGCCTGAGATATATTTTCCTTCTTTTCTACTACCATAGAGAAATGGCATTTTTTCCTATGCAATATTAAGTTATATTCATGTTTCGCTGTAGAATCCCATCAAAATTGCTTCACAGGCTACTTCAAGAGAGAGATGAGCAGACCTGCCACACAAGAAGCCAGCCCTCCTGAGAGGCTTTTCTAAGCAGAGTTTCCAATAAAACCATGTTTGTCCCCAATCTGCGGAACACCTGAAGCTCTGAGGGGGCTCCCTGAGCCCAGCCTGTGGAAATGGGATAACCAGCAATATGTTTTCAGGCCAGGCAGCTTTGCCTTGTGCAGGCTGCAGGTTGGGAATTTTGGATGTTTGATCAGAACTGATCAATTCTTTGCCATTTGTGAGGGCCGTGGTACAGGACAAAAACAGTCACTGGCAGCATACGTGGTGAATTATTTAACATACGAGGAAACATCAGTAAAGATATTTGTAGCATGATCAAAACCACTTGTTTTGGGAGTGACCTTTTTGTCTCAGAAGGTTCTGCCCCAGAGCAGAGGACACTGCAGTGCCCTACCATCAAACACAGCTTTCCCATCGCACACAGACCTCTGTCAGGTGTTATCAGAGCACATCTCGTGTAGCCACATTTTCCTGTTTAAAATGTTGTGTTCCTCTAGTGGCACCTGCTGTGATCAGGGAAAACGGGATTACATGTAATCCCAATTTCTGTGGCACAGACAATGGGATTACACCTCTCCTGGAGGGATACTTTCCTGCCCTACCACAAATTATAAAAGAGCCCTGGGGCTAATCAGTTATGAAACTGCTATAAAAACTAAGGAGAGAGGGAAGGGAAAATAACAAAAAGATTTGTGCTACTGTCTGAGTGAGAAGCTTTAGTAGAATAATAGCTAAATTCTTCCCCTAATATAAGAGGCAGAGGGTAGAACAGCTTTCTCCGTGCATTTTCCCTGCCAAGAGCAACTGCAGTGTTGCCATTAAAGGAACAATCCAGAGCATTTCGGTGGAAAATTTCAAATGCCTTTCTTTTCCTGGGGAAAATTTGATTTCTGGTGTTTATTCCTTGTGTTTAATTTGGAGTTCTAGAAAATATCTATCAACCTGTATATCAGATAATCAGCTACCGTAGTTAATTATGTGTATCAGTCACGCATCCCTGGGTGACATATGACAACACAGTAAAAGCACACATATACACATCAAACTGAAAAAAATAGGAATTTAATAACGTCATGTTCAGGCCTGCAGTAAAGATGAGGCTGATGAGAACTCTGTCCTTTTGAGATGCTGAGTTCTCTTACAATGTGTTTAATGGCAGCTGAATCTACAGAATTGGGCACTGAATGATTTATTCACTGGGTTGTTTTCTAATGAGACAGAAGAAAAGATCACAGATGAGAAAAGTAAAATATTCAATAGTTTTGTGATTGCTCTCCAGAAGATAATCCTCACAGTTAATAAAACATGGTGATTGCTCCCAATTTAGGTTAGGCTAATTTTTTAGGCTCTTTCAGTCATTTAGTATGAAAAAGCAAAAATTAAACATTAAAAACATTTTTTTAATGAAAAAGTAAGATTAAAGTTCAAGTTCATTAGGTTTTCTTATGGAGCAGAGAGGCTATGAAACTTCCTTTAGTAGTCTTTTCTCTATTCCATTAAACTCAGGTGTTGAAAAGAAAAAATGAATCTCTTTGGGAGAAAAATCTGAAAGAAATTTTATTTTTTTCCCCTTACAAGTAATGTCAGAATAAGTATGATAATACATAGATAAATAAGTAGATAAATAGATAATGAAGATGTACCCCTCTGTAAAGCCCTCAGGAAAAGGCAGTTTGCATTTTTAAATAACCCTTAATTCTAACATGCTACTGCAGCCCCACTGCCAGCCCTCATCCCCCTGCCCTAGGAGGTCAGCAAAACTTCAGCAGTACAGAATGATTATGTTCTGCACAGGGGAATATTCTAGAGACCCAGAGTTTATCCAAAATTTGGTGACACATGGGCTATAACTAGGGGAGAAGTCTTTGTTTCTGCTAGATTAGATTTAGAAGTTTCTTTAAGGTAAAAGATTTGACAGGTGGCCCAGTAGCTGTAGCAAAACTGAAGGTGCACAAACAAGGGGAAGTTTGAGTTGTACATCCATCATTTCCACTGCTGATATTCCCTTCATCTTCATTTCTGCTTTCCATGAGGTGTATTGAAAGCAAGAACTCCAGCCCGAGATGATGGCCATGATCTGGCTGATCAGCAGCACAGCCAGGATGTGACACAGCCCATCAGTTACTCCTGCACTGCTCCTCTGCCCCAGCTTCTCTTGTCCCTGTCACCATCGTAGCTGCTCTCCACAATGTGCACGTCAGGGTTGAAGTTTGCCATTAGATAATATTATTAGCCTCAGGATCAGACAGTTGTGCATCAAAATATTTAAGTTAGTTGCCAAAAGAAGAAAATAAAGAGTGTGAACAATGAGCCAGATGGACGGGTAAAAACCCATAAATGGGAAGCTTTGAAGATATTGGGAAATGCAGTCTTATCTCAAAGGCAGTTTCTGTTAATGGTGGGACTGCATCTAATAATGGCAGCACCTTATCAAGTCACTGTCAATTTTTTGTGAAATGATTAACATTTTGTATGTCATTAAGGAAGCATCACAACTTCAGTAGATTGGATTTGCAAGGAAGAAAAGAAGATGAATTGTCCTGGAAGACAAATCAGTTGGTACATCGTTTCATATGGACAAAACCTGATCCTTTTGGTTTTGTTTGCAGGCAACAAGAAAAGATTGTATAGGAATATGTTACTGAAATTAAGATATAGATTTCCAGAGAAAGGACTAGTTAGAAAGGCTGACAGATGACTGATGCTGTGCTTTCCCGGAGAAGTAATTATTCAAGCTTTCAGATTTTCCCTATTATCCCTTTGATAATTTGTTGCACCCCTGGTTTTGTTCTCTCAATATTTCTCTGAGAGGGTTCTGCCTCTACAGACAGCAGATCACTCCCTGCCATTATTCCATACAGTAAATTATTTTAAACCCTAGGAGTTTTAATTGTAATACCTTTTTTAAGCTTTTGGCCCTTTTTAGTGTAACCTCTGATGATCATCAAATTGTAGGAAGTATTTCAATCTTTCTCTTCATCCTTGCTCCTTCACTTAGATAGATTTGCAGTAGATGCATTTAGCTAATAGAAAAAGAAATTACAAGTGTATGAATAATTGTTTTTAAATGCTATTTAAAGTACTATATATAGCATGGGTTTCCTGGAAATCTCTCCACATACTGTTTGGTAGGAAATAGTTTCCAAGCAGGTTACAATGTTAATTTGATAGCTAAACCCTTCCCAATACTCGTGTTCTTGATTTGCTTATAAAAGAAATCCCATTTTAGGCTGAGTGATTGCAATCAATTTGCTGTCACCAAGTTATCAGAGAAAGGAGCTGTACCACATAATAATATTTAAAAAAAAAAAAAGCCCAAACAATTAATGTTAGCAAAAGCATTTTTTAAATTCAATGTTGAAATGCACAGTTTAGGTCAGTTTTTATCAAAACTACTCAGTAAAAATCCAAAGGGAGGCTAATATGATAAAATATGGGACTACTTAAGCTGCTAATTTGCTAGCCAAGTTTAGATGAATATCATGGACTGGGATGCTAAAAGCCATTTAATATAAATGTTTAATGAACAGATAAAGCTGCCCAAGGCAAAGTGTATTGCACATTATGTATGCATTTGCTTTGGGTAGATCATGCAATTAAACTCTTGACTGATCTGGGCTTGAAGGAAGTCTCTTTGCCACCACTAGTATTGTTGACTAGTCTGCTCACAGGCTGGGTTTGGAGGCAGCTGGAGTGTGGTGTGGCCTCTTTGCCAGGCCACAATTATAGAACAAGTTGTCTAATTCTTCAGGCTTTCCAGGCTTGCAAATATTTTTATTGTCCAGTCCAAACTTCAGCTGTGAAATTCCTACCAAACTTCTGAAAGGCCACAGAAGCGAGGGCAAAAGTCTCCTTCTGCATCTAAATGGAGAATCTCCCTGGTGAAACTTCCCAGCCCAGAACACTTGAAAGGATTTAACAGAGAGTACCAACATCCTGTGCTACTAGAAGAAAATATTGTTTCTTCACCCACAGAACATCCCCACCACTACAAATCCAAAGATCCACATGCTCTATTTCATAATAAACCTTGAAGCGAGTTCTACACTATGTTATAACTCCCTAGAAACTCATGTTTTCATTTCCATTTGGATCCTTTTCATATAAGGCATTATTGATTTTCCATCCAACATGGAACTTTGGGCAAAAAAATGTAATGATTTAGCCTTTCACTATGGATTCTTCTCATTTAAAAGGCTGTAGAATGTTTTTGGAATGCTGACTCACTAAGGTTTTGGTTTTTTTCCCAAGGAGGTCTAATCCCTACCAAAATCCTTATGCATGTAGTGAAGAAATTTTAATAAATTTTTGAAATTACGTGCTGAGTGAAAAGATCTTTTATAAATCCTGGTGAAGGTCATTATATGCATTTTCTTCAGCACGTTAGTAGAAACCACAGTAATTTTAGCAATTCCTTCCATATAAGAGGGCATCATTTTTATTGCAGCCTTCCTACAACTATTTTAATCAAAAGACTTAACTCTGAACCCGAGGACTTCATTCTGCCAAGACCTTCTGAAAAGAAAATGAACATTTCTTTGGATAAAAAAAGATAACGTGACATTCAAATCGGAAAAGTTGATGTTGGATGGTATAGAAATAAATGGCCCAACCCTGGCAAACAGCATGTTCTACAGGAGAATAAATGAGACTGGCAGAGCTGCAGTGACTGCTGATTTGTACTAATCATTTGTAAATGAAATCCTCTTTTCATTAGCATTTCCATGCTCGCATGCATAATTTACAACAAAGGTTTGCAGGCACTAACACAGTTTTCGCAAATTAGTGGCAATTTTGTTGTTGCTGAAACTTCGGAAACTTTTTAATGCAGTAGGGGTTTTGCATATGAAGAAAACCATAACCTTGATTTCCTAAAAGGCAGATTTAGTGTTTAAAATGTAAGTGAGGGGCCTGGTTTCCCGTCTGTATTCCTTTCTGTAGCAGTTTGAATGCAAAGTAAGTCTAAAAAATGACCAGAGCTACCAGAGCAAAATAGTAAATTAAGACCTTGTTCCCTGTGAAATGTTGGAAGTGTTTTCTAGTGGGCATAGGCTGAGTTTTAATTTTCATGGGGTGGCTACTACTACTGTCTGACCTGGCAGGTGTCTCGCTAACCGGCACCATATATTGCTGTCACTCACGTGGACCAGGTCTTTCTTCTCTCTCTGTTTTTGTTTTTTGGGTTTTTTTCCTTTCCTCTCCCTCACTCTCATCCCAGTCACCCCCCAGAAATGTTTCCTTTCCATTGGATTGGGGCACGCTGGCCCAGTGATGTGGGGAGACTTTAAAACTTCTGCAAGCTGATAAATAAAAGAATCTGATTTCCGAGGCAGACCTGCCAATGTGTCATCTTACTGGAACAGTGGGAATAAAATAAAAATCAACCCTGTGAGTGAAGGGACAGGACTGAAACTATCTGGAGGCCGAAGAGAAATAGAGAGAAAGGCAAAAAACCCAAGCCATTTATTCTTGGAATAGTTTCATAGGTAAACTAAAAAGTTTAGAATAGGTAAGCAGCTCCAGGGATTGAGTAGAGCTTTACACAATAGAGTAGCAAATCATACAAGTCCCTTGACTTTTAAATTATCTGATGGTGAGAATGCTGATCACTTCCTATTATTCCTGTAGCAATTCTTCAGGGAGAAAGAAGTTCTTTTAGGAAATCTGGCCAACTGTACACTTCAGCAACACTGCACTGGCACTTCTAGTCCAGAAGTGCTGGATTATGCTTGTAGAAATGGGTTGAAAACCATAAAGCTGAATACTCATTTAACCACTTTTTGCAATTTAATGGCATATTTTGTTTTCATCCTCTCATGGTCACTTTGCTCTTGCTTTCACTTGTTCAAATGTCCTTGAAATAATGAGGAAGCTTCTGGGAGCTGGGACACAGCATGGTCGGCCATGGGCAGGGTGGGTGGGTTCTCCTTTACATTTTCCTCCTCAATTCTGCCTTTCTACTCCCAGTATTCGTGCAAGGGAGGGAATCAGAAAACCTATGTCTGTGTTCCCATCTTCCAGCAAAACCCACAGCAGACTGAAACTGGCCAGGACCGAATGGCTAAAGAGAATATGATGAGGTGGAATTGCTTTACATTAGAGAGCGTGTCTAAACCCTCTGTAACGGTGGGAAGCAATGGCTGCTCGTGTGCTTTATGTGATTAGAGCCCTGCTCTGTGAACTGCTGGGCAAGGAGAGCATTTTGTATTATTTTTATGATGCAAAGCCCGTTTCGAATTTATAGGATGTCTGTGCCATTGGTTTCAATGGATTTTTGCTTAGTGGGAAGAACAGAATAACACAGTGTTGTAATGGCACTGTGGCTGCTCCTGCATCTTATGAGATAAGAACAGGATTGAGGCGCCTCTGAAGTTATGTGGCCATTAAAACACAAGGAAATTAGAGGCTGGAGAGCCTTTCAAATAGCATTATTATTTGATTCCAGAAGGTAAAAGCGTTTTGGATTATGGAAACAGCAACTTTCTGACGAAATGTGCTGAAAGCGGTGTGTGCTGGATTTTGTAGATTGAGGATGTGCATGACATCAGATATAATGCCCTGCACAATGAGATCTTTTGGAGTGTAGTTTGAGCTCCTTCTCATCTGTATCTTCACTCTGTTTCTTGGGGGGTTTGGTGGTGTAAGACAAGAATACAATAAAAAAAGAGAAATATACTTATCTCAAGAAAACTAGAATTTCAATTCATGGGCATAGCCGGAACAAATTTCTTTCTACAGCTCTGATTGGGAGTGGGGTAAGAGACGGTTTTAATGCCCTTTTTTATCAGCATCATCCTTAGTTACCTGCATGTTTAGCCACCCCCCAGGCACCAAATCTGCCTGCCAAGCCTGCAGTCACGGTGTGAGTCCCACAGAGGGTTGCCATGAGTTATTCCCTGAGTCCTGCCAGCTGACTTGAGATGCTGCGCTGATACTCTGCTGGCTGTGGATGTAAATTGAATTGTGACAAATACACAGAGAACTGTTTTGCCTGAAGACTGAAATCAATGCTTGCATGTTCTCAAACAACATTATTTTTCACTTACACCACGTTTAAGTGAAGTCATTTTAAAGGGGTTGCATATTTCATGGTTTATATACATTAGTTTTGTCTTTTTTTTTTTCTTCCTGCAGAAAAATACCAGGATAATAAATCACGACTTGAGAAAGTTTTGCTATGTTTCATTAGTAATGTTTTTCTACCTATATAGCATGCAAATATTTCTCCCACATAGAGGAAACAGAGATTGGCTCATTTTACATTGAAGTTGTGAGTGTGAAAAGTCTAGGGGTTTGATTGTTTGTTTTCTTCCTGCACTGTCTTTCCATACCAAATGGGTTAACAGAAATGCCTGCATGGAATTTTTATAAGGCTCAGAACTTAAATTTACTGCACCCATTACCTCCAGTGAAAGATGTGCTGTGGTTTTTGAACACCACATTTCCAAGTGTTATTTGGGCAGCCTTAGCATGGAGTAATAAGGAAGGATTTTAGTATAGTGGTAAAATCTTACACCTACTTTATGAGAGAGGCAAATGCAGGTTTCTGAAGCAGCAGATTATCATGTAGAATGTTTAGAAGATTTGTTAGGGAATCAAACTTAAAAGTCTGTCATTTTCTTTTGAGAGACACTTTAGATCACAGCATTAAAAAAAAAAAAAATCTTATAACTCTAGTTAAAGTTGGTAGAACTCCCTCTAAAGAGCTCAAGCAGTTTAAACCTCTTCTCTTTAAAATTCATTACTTAAGTGAAGATAAAAAAACCCTAAAATATCTACATTCAGACATTAAAAGTTTGAGAAATTAAAATAAACATTGAATCATTCCTCTTGCTTGCCTTGAAAGAATAGCAAAGCCCAACTACCAAAGAGTTTAGAGACAGTTTAATTGGCCTCTTGATGTTTTAAAAATCAAAATATGTGTATGAATATTATCCAAGATGAGTTTTTCCAGTGACACTGCTGCACCCAGTGAAGCTGTTACATGTTTTTGGAGGCAGACCAGTTTGGCTCACTGGCATTTCCCAGGGAGAAGCTCTCCTAGGATTAGAGGAACATTTTGAAATCGTCTAAGTAATTCAGAAGAGGAGTGAAATGGAAGGGGAAAAAAAGTCTCTGTTCAGCCACTTTTGAGGAGTTTGGTGGTTTTTTTCCCACTTGGAAAGGACACAGAATCTTACTTTCCTGGTTTCAGGAGTTTAGTGATTAGTTAAAACGAACAGGACAACTCCGTAATAGTAATAATGATAATAATGATGTTAATAATATTGAAATATAATAAAATAATATTGATTTTGGTGCCAAATTTTAGACTCCTTTAAACCTGCATTTCAGTAGAAAGCACCATTTCTTCAAAAATCAGTCCCTTTGGGGAGGTCTCAAGGTGCCCACATTAACATAAAGCTTGTTTTTATGATTTAGAACCCCTTCAATGAAAAACTGTCATCCTGGGCTTCAAAGTCACTCTTTTTGTCTCGCTGCTGACCTCGTGCTTGAGTAAGAAGAGTTGAATGAAATGTATTGGCAGCTTTTATAATTGTTTTGAAACCACTCTGCCTTCTCGCTTTGTAATTGAATGAGTTGGCAAAGCTTTCCACAAGAGCCAAGAAGGTCAGTGGAAAATAGCTGGCCTCAGCCTTACTTAAAACTACATTTGTTAACTTCTGTTACATTTTCCCTTACAAACAAATTAACAATTTAAAACAGTGGTACATTGATTGGCCAATTAGACTGGAATTTCTGTGAAGTATATACAGCATTACCTGCTCATTAATAACACATTAGTTCTTCATTATTGCATCATTACAACGAACATCAGAAGGATTAATAAAGTCTGGCCACAGCGAGGGTTACCAAAAATCATTCCCAGTGTGTGGAATTATTTGGCCCACGGTCATTCCACGCATGCACTTTGTTTCAATGATCCAGGATGCTCTTATTAACGTGGCAAAGAAAAAATAAGGAATAAAATGCTGCAATCACATACCTTCTGAGGCACTGGCTGTGCCATATCCACGGAAAACAAACCGGGAACACACACTGGTACCTGGGAAATCTCTCAGCCCCTTTCTTTTCCTCTAACTCAGGCCCAATAGAGATGTGTGACTGGAGCCTAAAGTGCACTAGAAAGGCCTTAGCTCCATTGTTCTGTGACAAATTGGAAAGCTTAGACAACTATTGAAATCAATGCAGTGCAATTTAAAAAATAAAAATAATCCAAAAAAATAAAACCAGCTATTGCTGATAGTTCCTGTTTAAAAAAGAAAAAGCTTCCATAAATATCAAACCAGATGA
>JAWWMP010000148.1:2873366-2921963 GCA_035047865.1 Dendrocincla tyrannina | reverse complement strand
TTTCCATAAATATCAAACCAGATGAAATCTCATTTGCATCCTACAGCATTAGAAAGGTGATTGGGGAACACAATATTGTGTTTGGAAAGAATAAAAATTTTAACATGTTTTGAATTTAAAAATAAAATGAAAGCACTTCTTTATGTCAAGATGAAATGTTTTAACCTTTTCAGAGGCTTTTTGCGTGTTTTTTCTCGCAGGAACGTTTTAGCAAAGTGTTTGGTTTTAATTTGTTTTCAGTCACTGCATCTGCAGCTTCCACTGTGAGTTTCTGCTCAGAAACCACCACTCATTCCTCATAAATCTCCATTCCCCTTCTCCCAGCTGATGGATTTGTAGGCTGTGGAGGAATCTCAGAAATGCAGTTTTTGCTGCTAATGATGGGAAAGTTTTAGGATCTGACCTAATGCAAGAGACAGTGGCAGGGTTAATATGGATTGTAAAACTGAGACGTGGCACATTTTATACAGCTGATAAAAGGGAGAGTGCTGAAAGTGTTCCTACGAGTCTCTAAAGTCAAATTTGCTGCATCCTGGACTTGAGGAAGGTCCATTTGACTGCTTGGTACCTGCTCATTGTAACCTTGGGAGCATCACCCAGCGAGCTGGGACGTGGGGACTGTGCGTACAACAAGGAGGAGTGACCGTCCCTGCCTCGTGTGCCACCACAGTCACCAGACTGGAACACTGGGGGCTGAGACAGGCAGAGAGAAAGGAGAAGAGAGGAGAGGAAAGGGAACACTAAGTAGGGCATGGGGCTCGTAATGCCAAAGCAGGGATGATTTGCCAGCTCTGGGACAGCTTGGCATGGGGAGCAGAGAGGGATGATCAGCTGGGAGGGAAACAGAGCCTGGGATCATTTGTATTTTTATTCATTCCATGGGATGGAATTTGCAGAGTTCACATGGAAAGGGTGGTTATCAGGACCCTGTTCTCTGGGACAACTCCAAGAGAAGCTTCTTCATGAAAAAGCATCAATGTCTTTTTCCTAAAAGTGCTTCTGAAAAACTGTAAAATAACTTTTTTTTTTAGCTTCCAGCTTTCCCTCCCAACAAACAGTCTCCTGGGATTTTTGGTGTCCACCTTCTATATGATGGCAATGCCAAGCAGTAAAACAGCTTTATCAAAGCATGGAATTAAAAATAAGGTGCACAAATACATCATTCTCTTACCAGAGTAAGCAACACAGATGGAAGATTTCAGCTTAAAAAGACCCCAAACCATTGAGAAACAAGCCCAAGCTAATCCAAAGCAAACTACTGTTGCTTGTCAGTGTTCTCTAAAATGCTCCAAACGGGCCCTGAAAGAGTTTATAATTCATAAAGGCACACCTGACACAAACTTGATGTTTGGGGTTTTATAATAACTAAACATACTCTGCATTTTCTTCAAGTCTTGATTTAATTTGTCTCAGTTTTAATACAAATGATTTGAACTTGTTCATAAATAACAAGAGTGTCAGAACTGATGCATTAGTTGAAAAAATCCTTGTATGTTTTCCAGGGGTAATGAGGTTTTATTGTTCTTATTTTTCTTTTTTTTCAGAACATGTAGCAAAAATTGTCAATATCTGATGTTTCTATAGTGAGGCAATCCTAATGGAAATTATGTCTTTTTCCTTAAATATTTCCAGAAGTATTAGGAGAAAAATACTCACCTTAGACTGGAACAAATCAGACTAATTCCAGACTAAATAAAACAGTTTTGAGTGGTGTATGATGCATAAGCTTAATCAGCTTTTGGAAAAGACAAACTGCAACAACACCCCAAAAATAGTAATAAAAATATGATTTATTGTCAGTTTATGCCTAGGAAGTCTAGTGACAGAAATACAACTCCTACAATACTGCTCTTTGTGTATGCCAGGATTACAAGCTTTAAAGTTTCCATGCTGCCGCAACCTCTTTGTTTGTTCCCTGAGTTACACAGAGGAATTATGGAATTATTCAATATCTGGAAGACGGATACAGAGTTTTTCAGCTGAGTTTCCTGACTGAGGGAACATTTGCTAAATCTTGTTAGAATTGAGCACGTACTGAAATACTCACACTTTGCAATATTTCTGGTTTGAGGCCTCCCCAGAGGCAAAAACAGTTGCAACTGCGAGTGTCTCACAGAATCCTTGTTTTCATGTGCCTAATTTCTCTGGAGCTGGGGGTCTTATGCAATGAGACAGTCAGGATTATTTTGGACTAGACTAACACTGCCACTGGAAATGGGGACAATTCACTCAGATGTGAGGCAGTAGTGATAAAGTCATAAAAAGCAGAAACTGTAGGGATCATCTTGAAAAATAACCATAAAATCATGGAATCACAGAATGATTTGGGTTGGATGGGGCCTTAAAGACCATCTCATTCCAACTCCTTGCCATGGACAGGTTTGGTTTCTTTTTTTTTTTGTTTTTGTGAAACAAGATATTTTGATCTCTTAGAGATGTCCTGCATCATTGCATCAATAAACTTTGTGTCAGGCCATTTCTAGGCTTACAAATCATCTGTGGGGTGAAAAATGTATAAAGGCACATTTGTGCCTGGCTGTACATTTGTGTTCCTTTTCTTGGGAGAAATGATTATAGCAAAATTTCAATGTAAAACTTCCAGCCTTTACTTATTACAAGCCTGATCACACTAATCATAGAGTTACACTGGCAGGTTGGACCCTGAGCTGCAGCCTGCTTGGCTGAGGGTCCTGTCAGCATAGCAAGAACAGATGGAGCAGATGTAGCTGCAAAACCACTCCAAGCGCCCCTGCCAAGGTGCTCTTTCCACCCAAGGTCTTGGTTCTAGGATGGCCAGGAAGGAGAACATCCTTCCTTGGGTTTACTGGGGTGGTTTAAGTAATTTGTAAACCGGAGGAGTACAAATTCAGACAGTAGCAGGTGCAGAAGAGTTCAGGGAGAGGCCAGAGTCAGCAGCAAATGGGAGTGAGGAAAAAGGGCCTGGCAGACAAATCGTGGTGTATTGATTTTCGCCTGCCAGAATGTATACTGGATGAGGCTGGAGACCTGCTGACTCTGTCCTCTCCATAAACTGCTGAAACATTCAGATTAGGAGGCCTGTGAAGCAGCAAACTAGAAAGCCAGATTCTTCTCAATAAAAGAAGTCTGGTTTTAACTCATAATCACATATGCAGAGATTTCCATTTTTTAGAGCATGATACGGGCCTAAGAAGTTACTGTTCCTTGTCTTTGTGGGTGCAGATTATTCTTAAAGCTACAGATTGAGTTATGTTTTCTTTCTGGTGAACTGCTTGGGATTACAATTTTTCCTTTCATGTGGCTGTATAATTTCCACTAATTAATGTATTAAAGAGAGACTGGAAGACAATATGTGCTTATTTAGCATTTCTTCAGATTCTGTCAGTTCACTAGGACTGTAGTAAAAATGTGAAAGCCACTTAGGTTTCCTTAGGTGTCCTTGTCTTCTTAACAAGTAAACTATGAAAATCCCGTTTATTCATCGGTATAATATATAAGGAATACCCAAGAGAGTGACTTGGAACCATTATTTTATTCACACAGTGAAGGAAAATAAGACCCTGAGCTGTTAAACTGTGAAGGGAACCCAGTCCCACGGATTGCTGCAGAAACTGATCCAGTGCTAACTTTGATCTCCCGAGAAGGAGGTTACCTGTGATTAATGGGGTAATTAGGCGTGACTGCCTTTCCTGCCTGCTCTACAGGTCCTCATTTTTTCTCACTTTTGTCCTAAATAATACACACATTTTATCTTCCACACTGTCTTTTTAACAGCCCTTGTAACATAATCTTAAATTGTCAGTCGTGTATTCTCCTTGAGTTCCTAAGTGCCCTCAGGTGAGGTGGGAGAACATGTGTTTCCTGTTAGGAATCAAAGTTCAACCCCCATTTTAGGCAGTGAAGGTGAGAACACTTCAAACAGCTCCTGGTTTGGTGCCTTGAGGAAGTGGAGGAAGAGGAAACTCAGATGTGATGTCTATCTGTGTCTGCTTTACAGCATCAGTAACTGCCCTCATGGTGAGAGGAGCCTGTGTTTTGTTCTGGAGGTGTCACAGGTATGATTCCATATGTGTTTTCTAATAACCATGAATGTTTTAAAGTCAAAGAGTTCTGTCTTACTATGGTCCTACAAATTCCTTTGGATTAAGTGCTGGTAGTGTTTTGTGGATAAAAGATGGGTTTGTTTTTAAGGAGCCATCTGAGTAAGCTCTCATGTTGATGTTACTGTGAAGTTAGTAAGCTTCTTGTCAGGAAAAATGCTGTGCTGCTAAATGAAGCTGCTTGTCCTTCAGATCTCATCTCCTTGTGGCAAGCCCTGAACAGCCCACCTGGAGAGAAAATTCAGGTTTCTCTCTATATCCAGATCTGCAGCCCAACCGAGGAGGAATCCAGGATTGCCCCCACAGTTAATAGTTGCAGTGTGTTCTTCCAAGGAAGGCCTGTCCTTCAGGGAGGTGAAATTGGGAATTGTAGCTCCATTATATCTGAGACCAGAAGCTGGTCCTGGTGCTTTACTTTCAGTAGTGTCTCTTAATCAAACCTCTGTCACTGAAATACAAATGAGTTCTGAATTGCATAGCTCAGTTTTTGTTATCCTTTAATGAATAAGAAATTATGTACATATGGGAGTTTCAACACATTGTGCTTTTAATTTAGGTATAAATCACATCCAAATTTTATGTCTCTTGCTGGACCTTTGTTGATGGCAGGGGTGGTTTTTGGAAGTGTTGGAGAAGAGTTGTCATGAAACAAGTATTTCTGATTTCAGCTATGAGCAGCTGTCTTCTCCTCTAACTCTCTCCTAAATAATTCCAAATTATCTAACTGAAGTTAATTCATCTTTTGAGCTTGCATTTCTCCTTGAAGATGTCTGTCTAACGTTTCATGTTCTGCACAGTAAATGGTCTGTAAGACAAGCTCACAGGAATGTCAAAGGGGTATTGTCATGGGCTCATTCTATGATTATATGATGGGGAAAAAAATCAGGGATTTATTCTTTTTCTCTAGAAAAGTCTCTCCTTTCAGAAAATTTTTGCAGAAAATACTTCTAAGGTGTGCAGAAACCTGTACCTAACTGCGAATGTAATCAATTGAAATTTTAGTAGAGGATAGCAGGAAAAAGAAAGTACAAAATGAAAATTTGAATGTTTAAGAACATTGGAACATAAAGGTTCGTGATCAGCACTTTAAACCGAGTTTTCAAAGTCAGCATCATGCACTCTGTGATGGTGTCACAGCATCTGAAAATCACCTCAGAGACAGATTTGATGAGAATTGATTGCAGCCTTATCATTGCAAGTTTGTTATCAGATAGGGGCTAACTCATGGCAGGTGTTTATCTTGAGTAGATAATGCTGCAGAGTCTTTGTCACCTGGCTGGAAAAATGACATATTTCCTCATGGCAAGAAGTGTATGTGGACAGGGGATGTGGCAGAACAAAAAGAAAAGGTTGTATTTTGATGCATGAAAATATATTTGAAACGCTCATATTGGTTTGGGATTTTTGTGTCCGTGCTTTCAAGTTAAACAGGTTTACTGCTGGGTTATGTGTAGTATGTGCTATTGTGTGTTTCTGTGAATGAACAGCAAAGGTGCTTGTGGAAGGGCTTAATATTTGTACACTGATGTCATGCTGACAGTGATAAAAGAGCTTAATAGAGTCAGAAAGATGGAAGGAGTTGAGGTGGAAGTGGATAGGTAAAACAGTAATTTTCTTGCCTATTTTTAACTTCTGTTATAAAGGTTTTTATTCTCGTGTCCTTTTGGTTGCTTTGATCCAATGAAGTGAAGGATGGGAGATTATAAAACATCAGAGTGATGTTTTCCATTCGAATCAAGTTTGTGGCATGGCAGATTGTTGTGTTATAATGGAATTTGGTGCCCCAATCACACCTCACCAGCTATTCCATGTTTGGTGTTGTCCATCACAGCTTAGACAAGTGTCTTTTGGCAGGTAGAGCCTAATTAGGTCAGAGATATCCCTTAACTCCCCATGGATCACCATGTTACCTCAGAAATCAAGATATGGTTTTATTTCAGAGAAAAATGTTATTTTCCCTTAAATAGTAACTCATTAAAGCCTGAACCCGTAAAAACCAAAAGATCTATTTAGATTATAAAACTCCAATTACTTTGTGTTTTAAGAGCATAAATGAAGCCGTAGAGAGCTGTACTTTATTCTGCATGAATTGCAATGCTCACAGTTGTTCATTTAATAACCCCAGCCACTAGCCAGAGATGTCTTTAAAAAAATAAAATCTGAGAATTTTAAAATATCCCATGTGCTCTGTAAATGTAATTAAAGTATTGTAAATTAGTTCCCTAAGCAAAGAATATTTTTTCTATGTTTATGAAGTATAGAGGACTAGAATCTGGTTAAATTTTATTTACAAATAAATAAAAATGTGTTTATATAATTTCTGTAAATGTTTATAACTTTATAAAACACTTAATGAAGTAGAAGCTGGGCTGTTTTATGAATACTTGAGGCTAGTAGAATGACTCCCATCAGCCTACTCTGCCTTTTTCTGAGATAGTATCTTTTGTAAAATTTAATGACAATTTAACCCCCATTATTTGTGGAAGCTTTAACTACTCGTCCTTGCTCTTTCCATTGCTTTGTCACACATGCACAGCAAAAGCACTTTATTAATTAAACCACCACACCACATTTGTCCTAATGTGTCAGTCTTGTTTTCCAAGCTCATTATGTTCAGGTGCTGAATGATATCCACTATAAACTCCTGACATTTCATTTTGTGTCCTGTCACCACGTGTAGAAAGCAAAGAAGAGCTTCTCCTGATCAAAACTCTCCCCAAAATAAAGCAGGAACAGGTTTGGTCAACCATATATTGACCACAGGTTTTCTCAGGCAGTCGGTTTGCAAAAATAAGGTGTAAAGGAATGGGTTATTTTTCCTCTGACAGCAACAGAGGGCAAATCATGACCCAGTCCATGGAATCCAGTAGGGAGATTCCATTATAACCTTTCTGACTAACAAGTTTTTTTTCTGTCTGTCTCCTCATACGTACCTCTCCTGCCAGAGTCCAAGAAGCATTTGGACAATGACCTAAAAATCACAAAATTACATTAACAAAGCGTTTTTCAGCTGTTTATTGTTTACTTAGTGACTCAAGATTGTGCACAGTTTTTAAATAATTAACTCTGAATAGGGCTTAAATATGCCTATTGGCTGGCTGAATTGGTTGTAAGGTATTTATGCCAATAAAGTACAAATTCATATTACAGAACAGTATGAGCAGACTAAGACTGCTCAGGTAGTCAATGTGATGGCAATTACTCAAAGAAAGCAATTAAAACTGCAATCCATTCCTGAATTGCTATTGGTTTGGAGTGCAGGGAATCCATTCACTCCTCGTAGTGTAGGATACTCCATGATCATGGGCACTGCAGCAGAGTGTCTTGTCAATAGCCTGCCAATAGAGAACCATAAAAACAAACACATCATAACATGCAGATCCCACTCAGCATTTTTCCAAACTATTAAATGGCCAGAAAAGATGGGGAAAATCTGCATATGAAGTCTTCAATTTTGTGTACATTTCCATGGTGAAGACTAAATATAAACTCTTATACTGCAGGTTTTGGATGTACCCTCCTGTAAATAGAAGGGTGAAAGAAAACAAAGGAGAATATTTGTGAGAAATTCTCTCAAGATTAACATTATTGTTAAGTTAGTGTTTAAGCCTTTCATTCAGGGCCTGGCAGACGGATGCCTTTACAAGTATAATATTGATGTACCTGTATTCATGTCACAAGGACAAAAACCACAATGCATCAAAATTACTATTTTTTTTACCTGATTTTTACTTTTTTTTTAATGGGCTATGGCCCTGAAAGAGAAGGCCCATTGAGTAAAACTCTTAGCTAAGGCCCCAATCACCTCTGGATTTATTTATTTATTTCCCTTAATGAAAGTTTCGTAGTGTTCATATTTTGTTTGCATCTATTCAAACATGGAGCCTGAAAGGCTAAAATCTGCAGGAATTTCAATCAGCATCTAAATAAACGGTTCTATAAATTATGCATACCACAATAAAGCTTGCATTATTTTTTTCTTTAAATTGGGATGGTATAAAACATTGGAAAATGTAGGACAGGGGCTGTATGTGTAAGAGCATGCATTTTTCACTGACTCGTGAGCTGGTTGGCAACTGTCTGCATCACCTGAGGTCTTATTATGCCAATTTGAGAATGCTGGAGAAAAATTGCAGCACTGTGAAAATCAAGAGGGTGGTTTCATAGCAGAGTCCAAAACCAACGTGGGAATTGGTTACCACGAGCTTCTGGGAAAGGAACTGCTTCTGATAAATTAGGAAATCATATTTAGAAAACAGATGCCTAATATTTTTGTTTGAAGAGTAATGTGTTTTCTGAATCATTGCATTAATTTTACAGTCTTGATTAAGATATTTTTGCAGTAATGGAGCAGATTATTTGCATTTTATGCCATGTAACTGATTTGTGCTTAGTTGTAACTTGTCTGTTGTGATGTAAAACATCTTCTGATAGGTGATATCGGTCTGGATTATTTAGCCTGACTTACCTGGTACCACCCTTTGCCTTTAGAATGTGTGGGGCTGGAAATACGAGCAGAACATGAAGTAATACCAAGGAACAGGGGTGCAAGTTGCTTTTCCACCTTGGCATTTCCTTTTTAACCTGAAAAACTGTGGCTGACACAGCAGCTGTAGATGAATATTCCCTATTTCTGCACATAGTATAATAAGGTCAAGGAACTAAAGCAGCAGAGAAACTGGACCAGTATTTCCTTTTCTTAAACTTTCCCTCCAAGAAAATACACTGATGGAACCACATCTCTTTGTGCTGTTCTGCAGATGTTTTCTAAGTAACATCACACATTTGCAAAGTATGTTTGCCATATTTCTTTAGCTTGGTATTTGTATCTCTAAACTCTTGAATTTCATTTCTGCAAGGCCTTTGCTTGATAAAAACCATGTCCTAGTCACATCAGCAGGAGTCCCACATGTGTGGCTGGGAGAGAACCAGCTTACCTTGGTGTTCAAGGGGAAGAAAAACTGCATAAAAATATTATCTGTGCAATTGAACAGAAACCTGACAGTTAAAGAGACCTTTTTAAGAGACATCATCTCTTGGAAAGAAGCAGGTTTCTCCTGGTAAACAAAATTAACATTTTAAAGAATTCTTTGGGTTGGTTCCATTTATATGTGGAGATGTAAAAAAAAAAAAATCACTCATACAATTTGTCCAATACATCGAGTAATTTTTGCTCTATTCTTCCTACACTTCTGCACATCCCTGACAGAGAGAGTATAGACAATATACCCAGTCTTGGAAACTTCCAGGGTTAAAAATGAAAATTTCTTCCATGAAAGTAAGGCCAACAAAACCTTGGACTTTGCATACTCCTATAACAGGAAATAGAATCCCTCAAAACAGATTATTGTGATAATATTTTTGACTGGTTAATGTTATCATGTAATGGTATTAACTTGAACTCTGACCTTGGTAATATCGTGTTGTGGCTTTCCTTCAGAATGTTTATTCCACCCTATTCTGATTGCTCTGAGTTCTGTCGCTACCTGTGACCAGTCTAGACTGGGTTGCAAGAACAGTCTGTGCTCAAAGTCCCTCTGTTTGAATAAGGAATAATTCTGTACCTCTGAATTTATTTTTTATGATATATGTAGAATATACGGGTCATGGGGACTTGCATTTCTTTGACCTCATACAGAATGTAGCCTCTGAAGCTTTTGGGGACTTTTTCAGGGGATCAGCCCGTTCTGGAAATCAGGTTTTCTCTCTTGCACAGATTGTGTCTGGGTGTAACCCTGGCACTGGAGGAATTCTGCAGGATGTGGCTGCAATGTAATAGCTTGTCTGCTAGGAGCAGGGAAGGAATTTGTGATATTCTACTGATTTGCATTTAGAATATTAATTGGGGGTTTATCTCCTTGTTTGTTTGAGATCCTATAGTTTTGCCTTGCAATAAAATTATAGGAGAAAGCTAATTAACCTTTATAAACCTAGTTCATTAGGCTTGCAAGGCACAACAAACATTTAAGGAAAAGCAAGCTCCTGGTAGCACGCAAAGGCTGGCACCTTCCTCTTTGTGGTCTGCAGAAGAGGATGAGTTTTAAAAGATGTCTTTACAGCTGTGGCAACAAAATAAATCAATGCTTTATTTTGATTATGTCTGCCCATTTTTCATTAGTTCTGTATAGGCTTTCTGAATCTTGATTTCTTGACTCTGAATTTGATTTTCCTCCAGTATGGAAAAACTGATTTATTGTAGAACAAATTTATTTTCTGTTCACCTGGTTTACACAATGAAATCTGGGCAAATTGGATTTCACTCAGGGCTCAGTAGCGGGAACAAAATGATGTGAACCTCTGTTCATAATGGTCATGAATACATCTCCTGGTATCTATTTCCTGCATAACTTTTTTTATGGTTTTCTCCTCATTACCTAGATTTTCTCAGTGAAGTCCAGAAAATAATATCAGCAGGTTTTATATTGTGTGATATTCCAAGTTAAGATTGAACTCCACAGGATGTATATGAAATAGTGGAATGTGAATGAATGTGGAACACCATTTTGAGTCCTGTGAATGAGCCTAATTTTGAAAAACAGTTCCTTGTATCCTTCTCACTCTTGTTTGTTCCTTCCAGTCCTTCTGACTCACAGAAATAGTGGAGAGGAGTTCAGAGGATGCAGATTTTTACCTGTAATAGGAATTTTTGAAAGAAACGAATATAGCTTGAATCATCTGCATAATTGAAATTAAAGGCCATTTTCTGTGTCTTTAATGTGTCATTTCTCTTGGAATCATTTTTTCCTGGTGTTTACCTTTGCATCTCTTGTTGCTGGGATTGGGATTTGTTTGTGGGCATCTCCTAACGTGAATGGAAATATGTCATTCTGTAGGTTGGCATAAAGTGAGTACTTGAGGGGTTTTGAGCATTGAGTGCTATGGGAGCTTTTGCGTGTCAGGTGAGAAGCCTTTTTAAAAGCACTGAGAGCAATAAAAATGAAGAAAGGCATTTTCAGGGTATTAGTTTTACTTATTAATGGAAATAGCAAGTCTTTTCTGTAGCTCTTTGTTTTGGCCTTTAACTTTTCATTAATTTCCTCTGTGAAACGAGCCTGTTCAAAGAATTAGTTCAAAACGTTCTTAAATTGCATTTAATATCAATGTATTTTTACCTTTGATGTTTAATGTGCTTCTGCTATCCAAACATTGGCCTCTGCTGGGGGCATTGGCACACTGGCAGTTGTGTGATAATTAAGGGCTGTCTGGTGGATGTACAAATAGTTTGGAGAGGGAGTTACACGACTACATCGCTTTTCCCTGGAGTCCTCCAAAAGGGTAAATATTTAGCTGGCAATAGATGCCAAAGCAAAGATTAAGAGAATTTGCTGTCCTAAATCTCCTGATGGGTCCAGGCCCACCATTCTGGTTGTTGGTCAAGGGCTGTCCCAGCCAGAAGCAGGATGAGTTGTCAGGGTTTGTGTCCCCAGTGATCTGTTATCTGAGGCTCTGGTTAAAAACAATCCCCCCCTGCCCAAAATGCCTGCCACTAGCCATGCACAGCTCTGTTCAGGTGTCTTCTCTTCCCAGCTGAGTTTTAGAATAAAAAAAAACTACAATGGCTGGTGGGCCTGAGGGTGAATTTCCTCAGAAGAAAAGCTTTACAAAGTCGAATTAGCCAGCTGGTTTTGCAATTCTCTGCTGTTCCACACGCACACTATTTTGTGTGACTAGATCTGTTGGCCTTTGCTCATGATTATTTTTTTTACGAGTTTTGTTCCCACTTGACAATTTTTTTTTTTTAAATTGGAAGAAGTTCTACAGTCATGTGTGGCTCCCACCCAAAATCCTTTCCAGTAGCAATGGGCTGGATTTCAAGGGGCTCCAAAGGGAGTGTGGAAAGAGCCAGCAAACCCTCCACAGTGAGGGTTGGTGAGTGCTGTCTGACATTCGATACCCGAAAGAGGGACCTGCCTTCCTTCTGCAGCAGGTCATGAAGTGTCCAAGGTATCAGATGTGATAAAATGCATGCCTGGCCCCTTTGTTGTGTTTGGTCTCTACCTTTGCTCTTTTATTTAATATCAGATCTGAGAAAACTCTTCCTAAGGCTCACAGAGGTGTGGAGGCAACTCTAACACCCCAGTATTCTTATCTATATAATATTGTCCCCATATTGGATCTCCAGGGCTGCCTGATTTTCATCAGGAGTTAATCACTCTAAACTGCCCATGAGTTCATTGCTTGATAATAAATTTTCTGCTTGAATTCATGATATCACCACTCCTGAGTGAGTGCAGAAATGCTGTTCTTCTTGAAAATAGCTACCTTTCTTTGTAAAAATAAATGAAGGTTAAATGATAAAGGATTTTCTTCTACAGATTGGACATTGTTGGATAACAGAACATTAATGAGGCTGTTTATAGATAACATGCATCAAGTACTTGATGACCTTTCTGTTTTGTCCCTAAAATATAAGCAGTCTAATTTAATAGATTGAAAATCACAGAAATCCTGGGTAACTGTTGTTTCCACAATGTCAAAGCAGAACAACAGGCCTCCTTTATGGCCATCAATAACACAGCCTGGGTATAGTCTGGATCCTGCAATGGTAACAGATTGGAAAGCACTCTATTTTACATTACAGTGACCATTTAAAAACTGTGTTTATCTTAATTTTATCCTGATAGAGGCTGTATTCTGGTTCAGCTCCTTAGAAAAAGAGGAGTACAACCTCTTTAATTTCAGAGGGTATGGGGTGTTCTGAAAGCACTAAAAACCTGCTCTGCTGTTACACATCAGATTTTGAGGAGGGAGTGGGTAGATGGCAAAAATGAAATGGTTCTTTTTCTCTTTTTCTTTTTTTTTTTTTATTTTGCATGTCATGCCCTTTAATTCTAGATGTCCGTGAACAAATAAAAGGAATTAAATCAAAGGCATGAGATGCCAAATTCAGTTTAATAAGAGTTCACTGAGAGCCTGAAGGTGACAAACTTCAGGAAGTGTTAGGGAATATGTGCAAGCAAAAGGAAACTTGTGACTTCACTAAAGAAATCTCAGCAATATGCCCTCTGAGGAATCTGTAGCAGCTTCTGCAAAGATTTCTACCCTCCCAGTGCCTCAGCAGTGCCATGGAGGAATATTTCCACTTGTGATCTCTCTGTGACCAAAGCAGAGTGCTGGATTCACACATAGCTCTCAAACCAATCTGTTTGAATGGTTATTGTGCTGGCACTGCAGCTGGGGCAAGCTGGGCACGAAGAAAGTAAAAATCCTGTCCTGCAGTTCTGCTGGGGTTGGATTGCATGGGAAGAGAGGGGTTTGGCATGTGTAGCTGTCAGCTCACCACACGGGGAACCTTCATGCCCTGATGCACATTGGATGAAGGTTAATGTAAAAACTCCCTGCTGAATAGCAAAGGTTGTGTCTGGTGGAAAACCTTAGGGCTGGCTGTTGTTTGATAGGGCTGATGTGGATAAACTAATGCCGAAGGACTGTGCTGGGGTGGGGGCTGCATGTCATGGATATCCCTTAAAGCAGGAGAGGCAGCCTGGCTGGGTACAGTGACACAGGCAATCACTGAAATCAGAGAGAAACACTCACAGAAAAAGAGCTGGGGGCAAGAAATTGAAGACTTGCTTCAAAAGAGTTTGTCTATTCCTAGGCATTCATTGTTAAATCTGTTACATTTTAAAAGGCTTGTTTGCTAAACAAAAGCATTAGGGCTGCTCAGGGGATTCTGAGCAGAGATGGTGTGTAATAGCAGGGTTATACTCGGCCCAAATGCTTTTAGCTGTTCTAGACCCAGATCTGACTGAATGAAACCCTTCACTTGCCTTGTTTGCCTTTCATTTGAAAACCAGAATATTAAAAAAAAAAAAGCATGTATAACCTTTTCTATCTAACCAAGGTTTTCAACAGATCAAATATATTTCCCAAAATAAGGATAAAACAGAATGTTAGTTTGTGAACCCTTGAATCATTTTGTATTTCAACCACTTAATATACTTCAAACACACATACACAATCAGGACAAGAGAGCTGGCTCTGAAATTATAAGCAAATTGCAACTCTTTGAGACACCCTATGCATCCTTTTTTTCCCAGCTGCATTTAAATAATAAGAGCTCTTCCTTGTTTTGGACATGGTTGTTTTCATGTCTGTTTTGAAATCAGGTATCCTAAATAAGAAATTGAATAGGCAGATAATTAGGAGATTGCAAAGCAGTGTCTTAACTTTCCTGTAGTCCTTTGCTGCAGAAGAATCTCTGCAAATATCATTTCTGTAACAAGCCAGAAGTTCGCCAACAAGTAAGGCACATGCCATCTAGTGATACACACAGGAATTATAACTTAAAATTAGATGTAGACACAGGGTATCCGCTGAGGGAGTGCTTCTCAAAGACAATATTTTGGCCATTAATAGATATTTAGAATGTGAGAGTTGAAATTGTGCACCGTGAAACTCAATGTCTGTGAATTTTTCTTTAATGAATGATGAACTGTGCAAAGACTCTTCAGTCCACTGTAATTTTTGCTCACCTGGAAGCCTTCTGTAATGTAAGGCTCCAGGAAAATTCCGAAGTGCTCGGTGGTCGTTGTCTGTGCTGTTATAAAATGTTGCCTGTTGCACTTCAAGTGTTAATTGCATTCTTTTGGCAGAAGTTCAAATTTGAGGACAGACACTGCCAGTTTTCAAAGCAATAAAATGAGAAGCAGTTTATGAAAACAAAAATGCTGTTGACTGCTGAAAACTCAGCAAATGTATTAAACTGCAATTATAAATCCGTGTTTCTTCTCTCAGACCACTTTTGAAAGTTGTGTTTGGTGGGTTTGGCATCAGGCAGTGTAGGTTGATGTGCTTTGTGGTGGCACAAATGGACATCCCCCAGCTGAGGAGGAAGGTGAGACTGATTTGAACTTTGTTTTTCTGTGGCTTTTAGATCTCCTGGGTTCTCCTCTGGTGTCCAGCAAAATTAGAGCTCCTGTAATTAAGTTTGCTGTCAGTTATTCCTAAGGCCATTGTAGCAGTAAGAGAAACCTTTCCACGCTGAGTTTCTCTCCACTGCCCCACGAGGAACAACTCCTGCAACAACTTTGCACAATGAAATGATTTGTCTTTGAGGAAACTTCCAGCTCCAATTATAGCTGGATTAACTTATGGCTTTCCTTGGGCATTAGGCTGCACACCTGTAGTAAGAGATCTTGTGCTTAGGAAAGATTAGTGTAATTTCACCAACACAGTACCTTGGTATCAATAATTTATCTTTTGTTATCATTTCAATAGGTTGAACGTATTTTGAAATATATACTTGGGTAGGACTATTCAGCTCGGAATGTTTCTAAAGCCTTGTGATATAAAAGTAATTTACATGGAGAAGCTATACAGTCTTTTTCTTCTGTACACTGTGAAATATTTAAGTGTACAACTGTGAATTCAGTGTGAGAGGTGTGAAAGAAGAGAGAATCATTGCTTACTGCAGGAGGGGTTTATTAGGCACTCTGCAGCTCTGCTGCTGGACCAAGTGCAGTAGCTCCCTATTAACTATTTAACAGCTACAGACAGCAGCAGGCACCTTAGAAATTAACAGATATGCTCAAAACACAGAGTGGCTGCAGAGGAAAAGCTTAGAAAAGGGTGTAGATGAACGTCCAATTTAGTGGCTACAATTTAATATTGGATATCGCAGTCCTGGGGTTTTAAAAGTAGCAGAGAAACCCGTTTTTGTGGGAAATGGTAGAGATGATCCACTCCTAAGGTCCGTTCAGTAGCTCATTTTCCTAAATGATGAGTGTCTATTATAAAAGTCAGACATAAATTATTCAAATGCAGAATCCATCACTATTCTGCAGGGAAAGATGCTGCTGCAGGATGAATGCATAGTGTAAGTGGCTGATGTAGTTGGGGTGACCTGATTGAAAACACGTGTGCTGCACCTGCCAGTGCTAGAGAAGAGATGACAGCCAGTAATTCCTGCCTGTTATTTAAGGTTAAAAGTAGGGACATTAAATTGTCAATAATTAATTACAGCTTTATTGAGGAGTTAATTATTATAGCCTTTCTGGGTGCAGGAGGCTGCATGAATCTTCCATACTGAGGTTTAGTAATTGAGATGCAGTTTAGCATTCCCATCCTGTCACAAAGCAGAGAGCAACATATTGCTTTATAAACAGAAATGCTGATACCTTCCTGCATTAAAATAAATATCCTGCTCCGTTCTAGTGACTACTTCCTTAGGGAAAAGGGAAGGATGGCTTTCATCAGGAAAAGCTGGAGTGGAGCAAAATGCATTTCTGCCAGCACAAGCTGGAGTGGCTCACGTGTAAGAAAAAGAATAAAAGAAATATGTGTGTTTGAACAAACTGAGGAAATACTGCAACTTGGACACCTTGTATGGATGACACCTCTAAAGCATAGTTAAGACTACCTGACGGGGAAAATGGACCCAAGGCAATGGCTATTCTGAGAAATTGGAGAATTATTCTTGTATAGTTCATGGACTCAATTGCTTCTGCAGGGATGTTACAGCTTTAGGCAGATCAAGATTAAAAGCATTAAAGCAAATTGGTGGTAGAACATCTCCCATTTGCAGTGAAAGGTGGTACAAAGATGCTGCTGGGTCACATGCTAACTTCTCTGGAGGGTTTAAATTCCATTTCTCATCCTGATCCAATATGTTGTTCTGTGTCAGGTTTCATCAGCCATGTCCTCTTGTCCCAGCCAGAACACACAGAGGTGATGGTTCATTCTTGGTGTAGCATGACTTGGACAGCTTTTTAGTGTGAGGTTTTTCTTTGCCTCTGTTATTAAACTGGCAAATCTATCAATTTATCTCCGTCCCCTCTACCTGAGTTTCAAATATCACATAAACTAAAATCTTCCGTAGAGTCTTGAAAAGTGTAACTATGTAAATACAAGGAAGGCAGTCCTGGAAGTTCCTCCTTTGGGGGAGTTTGGATGATTTTTAATACATTTTGATAAAGCACTTGACTATTTCTGAACTGAGAAGTTGCTCTTAATATTTTAATTTCATGGGAATAATAGTGAGTGGATAATTTAAGTTAAAGTGATTGCTACTTTAGAGCACCACTTGAGCTCACTTATGTCCATAGAAAGACTTCTAATGACTGTGTCATTCTTTCTATTTTTTCCCTTTTTCAGTTTAATTTTCAAGCCGGAGTATTTTGGCTACTACTCTTTCTCAAGTTGAATTTCTTTATGCAAAATTTTAATTTGAGAGAAAACGTATCCTTTTTAAGGGCATCAGCATTCATCCTGCCTTAGGGGACTGAATGCCTTAGACCCGAAAAAAGAAGCCATTGGACATATTGCATCAGCTAGTGGAATTTATTCTGCTAAGTAGACCAATATTGGAGAATTTGTTCCTCTCTGAATGACAAAAAGAGGCCAAAAGGACACATGTGGTCGCTGTACTAGAATTCCAACTGAAAACTTGATTTTTGAAAAGCTCTGTTTCAGAGAGAAAACTAAAGTTCTGCTGGAGTCCATTTTCCTAAGGGAAAGTCTGTCCTCTAAACACAGTGGAGCACCTGTACTTGGAGACTAAAGCTGGTTTAGAGGTGCTAGACTAATTTAGCAGGGAAATTTAGCTAATTTTGCTTGTAGTGAAGCATAAAATTAGACGAGACTAAATACAAGTGTAGCTTGTTTGTGTCTTAATGCTCTTTTTTCCTTGGTACTCATTCCAACCTCTGAATGAAAGCACCTGGCTTTAGTAAAACTGATGAGGTCTGAGACCACGGGCTGCCAAACAGGGCAAAAACCCCTCTGTGGCTGGCTGATGGAAAGCGGAATAATTCAGCGATGAAACAGTGCAGTGATTTTCTGATCTGCCCCCAAAACAAGTCCTGGGGAGAAAGAAGCCAAGAGACAGTGGTCATGAGTGCCCTCAGAGAAGGGTGGAAGTGAGGCAGGTGAGCCAAGAGCTCTGTGAGATACCCTGGGGGATGTGGTGAGGAACAGTCTTTAAAATGTTTGATGGTAACAGAGTTTTGGGGATTATGTCACCCACAGGTGGAGGTCATGCTGTCTAGACAGAAAGAAAATTCCAGCTGTCTATTCCTCTGCTCCTTATTATTTGAGTATTGTGCTTTAAGCTGACCATGAAATGCCAGAGAGACAGAGATTTTAGTTTGGGTGGATAGATACGGGGCTAAATCAGAGAATTAGATCAGCAGATCATAATTGTCGAGATTAAAGTTGAAATTATATTTATGAAAAAGATCATTGGAGACAAGATTTAGAGCAAAAGAAGCAGGGAGCTGAGCCTGGAGCCAGCAGAGCCCCAACGAGTGGAGTCATTCGGAGGGCCCTGAGGGTTCAATTAACCTTGACAGCCTGGAGTCTCTTAAAAGGAGCAGAGCTTACGAATGAAATGCAATGAAAAATTACTACTTTTAAACTATTGGCAGTTTAAAACCTTGTCTCGACAGCAAAACCTACTCGACAGACACCTCTAAAATGCTGTACGTTAAAAGTGCTGTAAATTTATTCTTCTGGCAGGTTTATTTCTTCATTAAATATTAATGTTAGATAGGGTTTAGCATATGCATGACGTTGCTGGAAATTGAGTTAGAAATTTATCAGGTTAAGTCATGTTTGAGTCTAAAGGTCTCATTCTTGAGTGTTCAGTCATGCAGCACAGAAGAGGGGACCTACAAATAACAGTCCTCAAAGGCAAATGTACTAAATTGGAGGAGGCAGCTCTATTTTCCAGTCAAATCATGTAGGTATTTGTTGGGAGGTTTTTTGATGTGTGTATTTTGTTCCTTCTTTCCAGTTCCTACATGTTGCACCTGATTGGGTACAATTGCCTCACCGTTTTCTATGATAAGGGATGTTTTGTAATAAAGATTTACAGTTGTGTAATTAGTATACAAGATGAGGATCTAAATTTTCCATGGAGTGCCTCCTCTGGCAAGTGGAAAGGAAGGATGTATTAGCAAGTTGTTCTCAAATAACTGTTTTCTTTTATGTTAAATGGAGGATTTGCCAGCATCCTGACAAATGAACTCTTTGACTTGCTATGATATATGCAGAGCGTTACCAAATATTTACCAGATCAATAATTCTCTGTCAAGGGTGGCTCTGTGAGGTTTCCTTTCCATTGGATCTATTTTTGTGCTATAAAACTGCCATCAGAGCTGTCCTGCACTACTAATATTTCATGATTAGAGAAATAAATGTATTAAGAACTAGAAAAACAGCAGGAGAAATAGTGCAGGGCCAATTCTCAGATGGAAACCTTACAAAACCTTTGGAATATATGAAACTCTTCTTCAATGACCAATGGATAGGGATATTAAAAAGTGACACAGCCCCATGAGCTACAGCATAACTTATATTTTTATTTGGGAAGGGGAGAGGGAAGGAGACATTCACAAATCTATGCACTTGTTTTTTGACCAGCTCTAGTTGGCATTCCAGTACATAAACTTTGCAGCTAGAAAATGCCCTACGGGGTGTTTGCACAGGGAAGGAATTTTGTAACATGTAGAAGTCCCATCTGTGTTTCTGATAATATTCTGGAACAAGTTCAGTGGTGATCTTAAGATCCATATGGATCTTATTATCATCCTCTCGCTTGCTGTGGGATGTTCTGGGACTTGAGGTGAGTTGTAAAAGATCATTAGCTAAACTCAGTGTGATTAATTAAAACTTCAGATTCCTAGCTTTGGTGTCCTAGTGTATCTTGTTAATTAAAAGGGTAAAAAAAGGTTAAGAAAAGGGTTTTAATTCAAGCAGTTTATGGGCTAAAGAATTCACGGTAAGTCTTGCGATGTTGCTCCAGTAAGAGCAGAAGAGTGGCCGCAGGATTCTGCCTCTGACAGTGACCTGGAAGATTTTTCAAGACATAAGAGCATTATATGATACGTTCACAGCTTAAGGGTAGTTGAAGTTTGGGAATTTCCTAAACCAAATGGGAATTTGTGGTATGTATGAACCTCAGGGGTTTTGTCTGATCTCCCCAGGCACCATTCATCTCCTTGGTGTTTAAATAGATGTCTTAGCCCCTGTATGAATCAATCACGATATATAACAGGTACAGCTTTTGATGTTGGAAGATTTTCAGTCCTCAATTATTAAAAATCTTAATACAGTAGCATCTGAAAAAATGCTGCCTTGCTCTTCCTTTTGTTATATAAAGCCAAGAAAAGCTTATTTGATTCTTGAGGAGATTAAGACAGTAGACAAAATCACAGATAACAATTTTCCCACCAGAAAGCTGGGAGAAGGTAGGCTGAGTCCTTTTTTGTAGAATGTTGGAAAAAGAGTCAGCAGGACGGTGAGAAGGGGGAAATAATCACTGTTTTCCTTTTCCTAACCTCTGCTGTAATTACACTGTAACTTACATAGTGTAGAAGTCCAAGTGGCCGGAGGCAGGACCCACCTGCATTTATAACACCTCATGTCTGTGTGCATCACTCACTGCTCAGCTTGGTTTTCACACGTGGCCAGAGAACAATAAATATAGGAGCAATATAGGGGACACGAATTTTAAATTCTAAGAAACAGATTAATACTAATAAAGTCTTTCAAGCACTCAACATTTTGATACCCTATTCAGAATGAACAATTACATCCTGTGAAGGGATCATTTTCCAACTCATCTGAATGACAAGTGCTAACAATGAAAAATAAACATAATGATGATCTAATATGCACATCTGAGGAGGTCTGGCATGCATTATTTGCTCCTAATGCCTATTGAGAAGATACATGTTATTAGAATATCATGCCAATCATATTTCTCATTTACTCTAAACTGTTAGCATTTAACAGGCCAGAGGCAGGACTCTGGTGAGTGTGACAGAAACCAAATCCATAGTCCTGGCTGGGATGAAATAAAAGACACAGATCTGTCTATATGAATTCTTCCAAACAGTCCCAACACTTAAGAACTTTATAACGTCTTAGGAGTGCTTTCCTTACAATACAACAAACAGGAGCATTTGGTGCGTTTCTGGCAAGACAATGTTAGTTACAGAATTTATCTTTAAATCCCCTGACCTTGGTGACTTCTGTTTTTTTGTTCTAGTGATGAGATGTAAAAACTGGGTATATTCCTACAAAGGAAACTCATAAATGTATGTCTGTTTTTTCCATTTTAGTAGGAGTTTGAAGACGTCACAGGGAATCTAAGATAGGCACTGTGAGTCCATAAGCCATTGTTCGAATTTGTATCAATAAAACACACTTGATTTTCCTCTGTTTTACCACTTATAAGGAATGACTAATAGGAAGAACTAACTTGAATCTCTCCTTCTCATGTGATTACTGTTATAAAGAGTTTAGTAATGTCCTCATGGGCAGCATGTCTTGGAGGTAAGAGATGGGAAGGGAAATCCAGGTGCTCATGTTTGGTTCAGTACCAGTGACTTCATTTAAGTGCCATTCATTTAAGCTGTGACTATTTGATTTCCCTCTATCTGTTGCTGCATTGCCATCTCATTTTTTTCTATCCCGTCTATCAACTACAAGCTTTCAGCAGAGGTTTTTATTGCTACATACCTTTCAAATGTAGCAGGGTGACAAATGGAGCTGTGAGCCCAATTACACTGTTATTATGCAGCTAAAAACATTAAAGGACTAGGAAGCAAGGTATGAATGTTGGAGAATTGCATTTGCTACCCACAAGAGCTATTTTTCATCTCTTTCTTCAGTGTGTTCCTCCTGTACTGCCTAATGGCACATGGACAAGTGTTTTTGTGTTGGGTTTTCCCTCTGTGTGGTTATCTTTGCCATCCCAATGGAGTCAGTTCACTTTCAGAAAGTCCTCTGCACCTTTCACTCTGTCGGAACAGAGTTGCTTCATCTGAAGACTATACTTAGAACTAGTTCATTGTATGAAACAGTCATGATAGTAATTCGTTCAGGGGAAATTGCTTTTCCAAAGGTGGAGAAGTTAATTAAGTGTGTAACGGGAGGAAGCTAAACCTTACTAATTAGCGAGAAGGGTAACGATTATGGGAGAGAACAGATGACACTTGGCTGAAGATGAACTCAAGAAATTGCTTTAGCCAAAAGGAAGTTAGAAGAGTGAATAGAAGATGAGCTTTAAGAAAGCAAAGGCTCTGTCACTGCGCCCTGATAAATTATACCTCATTTATAGTGTGTCTGCGAGGTATTAATCAATAATTTGTCGGGATGATTCTTCACTTGTAGGCACATAGCCTGCTTTGTGTTATATAGAATTTCACTTAAATCCTTTAGGTGCTCTGCAGGAGGATGTAGTGAATAAAAGGTGACAGCTCTTACAAACCACTGCAAGAATGTTTATAGGGAATGTGGTGAGGAAAGTGCAGCACCGTTCTCAGACCTGCTAATTCCTTGGAAAGGTAAAGACAGTTTGTCCTCAGAGGCCAACCAGCAGTGAATTACACTCAGTGTCATACCAAAATCAGAGCTCTGCTCTCACCTCCCAGGAGGGCACATTTTCCTCTGAATGGCAAAGAGATTTAACGCTCGGGAAAAAGAAATGCAACCCTCCAGCTCAAGTAGCTCCCCATTGGAAAGTCACTCTTGCTGGTTTTAGCTCCACATAACTGTAGGCTCTGGTATTGAGGCAGAGAGGGTGAAAACACTTTACTCCTTTCGTTTTTGGTGTTGAGGGAATGGGAAAGAACATGATCTGCACAGAAGTCCTTGGTATCTTAGTGCACTTCTTCACTGGCAAGTATTAGAGGATCATCAACCCACTTCAGTGTCTCTGAGGCAGAAACTTAGTGGGCAAGTCCTCCAAAAGGTTAAGCACAGAAGAGTGGGACTATCCATGAAACACTTAAACCCAGTAAAATTTATTTATTACAAAACTGCATGATGTTGCTAGTAAAACAGGAGGAAATTTCAACACTAGAAGTCACAGTTTTCAAGCCTGCAAGAGATTAGTCATCAAACTATCAACCAATGTAGCCACTAAAGAAGTGAGAAATTCCAGCTAGAAGGTGTTAGGCATTGACATTCTCTCTCTCCAGTTCTGGACAGGTTTTCCCAAGTGTTGTCTTATTTTCACTCTGCTTATTCACATCAGTGAGGAATATTGCTTGAAATTTCATGTTTGTGTTCTGTCCATAGTAACATTTTTACTTGTGGCGTGCAATCATTCACACCTCGTTTTAATAGGGTTGTTCTCTTTAGTACTTCCTTCATATTTCAAGCAATAATGTAAATATTGACTGGGAAATCTTTCAGTTGCCAGGGGATTCCCAGTGACAATGACATACTCTACATACAGCAAAGTCAAACCAACAGTTCAAGATTTTTAATGTGTTTCAAAAAAGGCTATTTGATAAAAATAATAAAAATATTCCTGTCATGCTTAAGTATAATAAGCTCTTTCTCAGCCCTTCCCTTCTGTTCTTTGCCTGAAGATAAAGCTCTCCTTCTCAAAGACTATCTCCATCCTGTTTTCCAATGCCTATTTGTATAACCAGATGAAACAATTATAATGTTGACTTACATTGTTATAATGATAAATCAAACTCCAGCTGCTCACAAATGCTATTTTATCCTGTCAGTCTGCAGTATCAAGGCTGTGCTACAAGAAATTTGTGACCTGATTTTTTTGAGCCATGTGCCTTCAGTTTTCTTTAAGGCCACTGCTCAAACTCCAGCGTACTGTAGGCAAAGACCATCTCATGACCTCATCTCATCTTTGGTTTCATCCTGTAGCCAAGGACAAAGAAGTGCAGTTCCCCTTTATTTCCAGTATTTCTTTCCTTTGAAGCCATAGGTCCTTTCATCAATCTAGTTGCATGCTGCAACCAACTCTTTCTTCTTTTATTTGGAATTAATTGATTGTCAGTGCTCTGGAATGAATCAAAACAGAAGGGAGAAAAGCTTGTTTTCTTTGCTCAGTGTTTAGCTTGTGATAAGACAGACAGTAACATTACAGCATGGGAAAAGCAGATAAAATATTTTTAAACTATTAAATTGCAATCCTCTTTGTTTAGCAGGTGTTTTAGCAAGTGCTCCTTTAAAGAATGATCTGGTCTGGATTCTTGAACTCTTCTAAATAAATAGTGTTAAGAGAGTTATTAATAATAGCCCAGGATGGCTCAGCCTTGCAAAGGAGAAAGAACTCTGCCTTTGGAGCCCTCAGCATTGCAGGGCTGTGAGACAATTGCCTCTTTGAGGTGAAAAAACTTTTAGGGCAAAGTGTGTAATTTAAGTCTAAACCAGTTTTTTATTAGGAGAATTCCTAATGGAAGGTGTTGGAAAAAAATGGAAAAAGTAATCAGGATATATTAATCATTCAAACTTCCTTGGAGTATGGAGCACTATAGTTTTAATTAGTGATGCCAAATAAATTAGAAAAGGTCCTCTGTTTAGTAGGGATAAAGAACGTGGAAACTTCTGCATTTAGCCAAATATTACATATAGTTCACGTGATGCTTATTATGTCCCAGTAAGGAACTTATGGCATATTTTGTGCCAGCCAACATGTTTTTGTAATAAATCACAGCTGAAAGAGGTTTATAAGCAGAAAAGGTTATTTAAGATTTTATTCTTCACTGTTTGGAAGAATTCATATTTATTCACAATTGTTTGTGTGGGCTGCTATTTATTTGCATCACTGTAGTGCCTGGAAGCTTTTCTTACTATATAGACCATATTTTTTGTACTAGGTGGGCTTTATAAACCAGTACTTGGCCTGAAATCTTAATCAATAAAGACGTTTGATAAAACACCAGTGTGACAAGATAAAAAAATGGTTTAAATACAAAGAACTGTTGGCAAAAGTCCATGCAAGATCACCTCTAATTAGGCTTAAATTTAGTACAGGAGCCTGTCATAAGAGATACAAATATAGAAAGTTATCCTAGAAAGAATCACCGAGAAAAACTAACAAAATTGTTTGCTGTCTTAAGGAAATTGATCGAGGTCTCTGTTCTAGAAGATAAATTCTAGATATGTCTGAAATCAAAACTGAAACATTCTTCTGGATTTGCAACAAGCCTTTAAAGGTCTTGTCACAAAGGGCTGTTATAGGAGAAGAGTTTAAAATATAAAATTGACGCCTTTTGCTCTATGCAGACATGGAACTAAGAGAACTGCACAGTATTTTAAAATCCTTTGCATCCTTGTCCATCAAGAAAATAAGATCTAAAAGGTTTCTATTGCATGATGTAATAAGGAACAGCAAAACTGATTATTTTAGAATTTATTTAGAGGGGGAGAAGGCAGAGGTAGGAATGAGATTAACAAAACAGCCTAAATTCATCTGCAGATAATAGGATTTTATCAGGGATAAATTGGGCCCGATTTGTTTCCTAAGCTTTTTATATCTAAAGCTTGAATTCAGATCAATAGGAGAAGGTACAAGATGCCCATAAGTGGGTTATAGGACATGGCAATGCTGAATGAAATGTATTTAGATTTTTTATTTTGATTTTTGGATTGTGTTATAATGTAAAACATCCTCTCAGAGTATTTCGTGTCCCTCCTGCTGCTCTTTTTCCTTATCACCAAACATTTTGAAAGTTGTAGTGCTCTAGTCAGAATTTGTGTCTTCCAGAAAATTCTGTAAGGCTGCTATAAATGGTTTGTGTGCAGCCTATTCCTGCAACAGGGGACTGGAATGGTCAATAAAAAGACCATAAACAACGTTTGCTGCTCTGTCGCATCTTCTGGCCATTGGAACACCATCAGAAATGGCAGAAATGCAGGTTCTCGTGACCTGAAGCTCTGACTGACCTTAGGTTGTACCTGGAAATGTTACACACCACTCTCGTTCTCTGCCTTTCTTCTCAGGTCCTCCAGAAGGCCAAGCGAAACATTGAGGTTGCAGAATAGAAGTCAAACACATCTTTCAGTTGAAGTATTCAAAATTTCTTGTTGAGTTTTGATCTTGGTAATGAGTTGGATCCCTTGCATTCTAATCTTTTTTTAAACAAGTTGTTTAACCAGTGGCTGATGAGGTAGAGTTTCATTCTTTATCCATTTAAAAACAAACCAAACTGATAAATCTCTACTAATTTGTTTCGTGTTGGCAACATTTGCCTTTTTCTCTGACTTCTTTTATGCACAAATGAACTTGCAGACGTTGCTAAAAGTAGTTCACAATACTCCGTGGACTTGCCTGACCTCAGGAGGTTTTCCGCTTGTAATTTGAAGGCTTCAAAGTCATCTTTCTTTGAAGTGAAACTGGGCACTTGATTGTTCTGTTTAAAATGGGGGTTGTTTAATTTCATTAAATGCTGCCATCTAGAATTATTTGTTTGCAGAGAAAATTCTTTTCTTTTTTTTTTCCCCTCTTTCTTTTTTTTCCCCACTCTCCTAGAGATACTGAGGAACTTTGCTCTGGGTTAATGGGATGATTTTGTCTATTATGTTAAGGCATAGATCTTTGGCTGTACTGCAGGAACTTGTGTTAATAGAAGGGATGCATTTGATCTAATGTCACCTTTCCTTTCAGCTGTCACTGTTGCATTGTGATACCCTCAGAGGGGTTTGAGCTACTTGACATGGTCTCTCAGAGGATTCCTTTCACAACTATGTGATTAAATACAGTCCTGCCACCCCTAGAAATGGGCTGGAGTGTTTGTGAAGAGCCCAGCCAGCCAAGCGCTTTCCCTGTTAGAGGTGGGAGACAGAGGCAGATCTCCTCAAACAGAAGGTATCCTCCATCATTCAGGTTGCTTTTCTGGCTGCCTTCTGAGACCTCTGGAAAAGGTAAACACAGCAGCTCTTTCAACACAGTTGAAAGCATCTGACTAGTTTTTCACATGTGAATATGAAATGGGCAGCTTTCAGGGTTGCAGTTGTTTAATTAGTGTAGAGCAGTGTGGGTAAACTTGTCCCACTCCTGACTTCTACTCAGAAAAACACAAGGTTCAGGAGTTCAATGTTGTGTCTTGCTGGAGCTTCTTCTCTTACATTCTCATTTATGAGTGTTGTGTTTGCCTACTGAAAAGAAAGCAATGGAAAATAAGAGAGGAAAAAATGAGGAAAGAATGACCTTTTCAGGCTGGAGTTGTATAACACATACTCAGAGCTTTTGAAGGTTAGAGGCATTGCTTTCAATAAAGCTGTAGGACATAATTGAAGCTTTCTTCATTGCATCACACAAGCTCTCTGCGTGGCAGGCTCAATTCCTGAGGCACTTGAGGCAGGTTGTTGTAACTGCAGAACTCAGACCTATGAATACAAAAGGTATGTCCTATAATTGTAGTTGCTTTCATGTTGGTTTTTCAAAATACTCTTTCTCAGCAGCGAACTTGACAGCCTGTCATTTTTAGTTGAGGAGGTATTTTTACATTTAAATAATCGGTACAATCTCTGACACCATAATGACTTAAAAGCACCCATATTTCCTTAGGAAAGTTGTCTAGAGACTATGATTTTGATGCTTTAGATGCAGAGAAATCGATTAAATAAAATGTCTATGTTCTTAAGTTGTTCGTATTTATGTCCTTGGGGAATCTTCTGCCAACTGGCCAGTGGAAAGTCCTGCTTCAGAATGATAGTCCAAAACTTCGGCACCTAAGAAAGGCATGTGAAGACACCTGTGACCCCTTGGTGTCTGGAGACAGCACTCTTCCTTGTGGAAATGCATTCAAATGTACAATTTGTGTGAAATGATTCTGTGAGGCTTTGCTGCTGCCTCCTGAGCAATGGCCAGAAAGGACAGTGACAAAGGTGCCACTGCAAGCCATTATTTAATTACCAAGATGGGCAAACCCCATGGTAATCCTTACTCTGGCTGGAGGGGTTTACATTTTCTATTCTCAGCTTCTAAAAAAGCAACCCACAAAACCTGTGTGGCAGTATTCAGCACTCAGGAGAGGGGAAAATGCTGGATGAGATGTGCTGCTTCCTGCTGCCTGAAGGTAAAGGCACTGCCTTCCACAGGGAGTCCTGGCTCCTCTCCTCAGACTTTGGTTGCAGAAAAATACCCCAGGGCTTCGTGGGTTAGTAGATAAATTTTATAGCTTTCTTATTACTCATGTTATACTTTCAGATGTATTTATTCAAAAGTGAATGTCCTTTCACCAGCTTGGAAACATTTCACTTCATGTAGATAATCGTCATCCTCTCAATGAATTTGATTCTTTCCACTCACTTAAAATTCCTTGCAAAGCTCCCATTGTCTTCCTGGAGCTCAGGCTACGGTCCTGGCTGAAATGATGTGATGTTCTGTCTGAAAAGGCACAAGAAAACAGGCAAAGAACAACTTTTCAGCTTACTTTGATGATACTGTGTCATGTTTAATCAGTGAAGATTGAACCAGTCACCTTGAGATTCTGAGAGCATTGTTCAATACCATTTAAAACATTGATTTTCTGTAACTATGAATCCTCTCAAGTAGTCATTAGACAGGAAGCAAGTTACCTGGGGGGGTTTTGATGCAGAAAATGTTGGAAAGACAGAAATCTAGCCTGGAGGAGGCAAGCTGGAAACTGAGGAGCAGTTTGTCAGACCTGAAGCCAAGGTACATCTCCCAGGACTGGCAGGGGTGATGGTATTCAATTGATTCTCAGAAAGAGCTAGAACAACTTTCTGACCTTACCTCACCTGACAGCAATACTTTTCAGGTGACTGAAAATGGACAGAGTTTTTAAAGAAAAGAAAAATCTTGGTAGATACGAAGAGCTAAAGCTCAGATCTCTTTTCCAGAGCTGGCATTAGTCGTGAATGTTTACTGCCAACAGATGTTTCGGTGTTCAGGCAATTACTTGAAAACATTGCCCAAGATTATGTGAACCTTCACTTCAGCAAAAAGTTATTTTCCATAATCTCTCTTGGTGCTTGAAAATGTTGAGCTGAAAAAGAATGGTTGTTACAGGTGTTTACTGTCGTCTCTTATGCTCCCAGTTAGAATGATGGAGCTGCACAAGTACAGTGTTGTCAGGTGATGCTTAAATTACAACAGAGGCTTGGAAAAGCAGCCATACATGCAAAATATCAGCAATAAGGAAAAAAGTGCATATATATTGCTCTTTTCTAATGTAACTTTTATTAGCTGTCTGCTTCTGACAAGCACTATTTACCTAAATTACAGCAGCACCAGAACTTGCTGGCATCCTAATCTAAGAAAAGCCCCTAAATAAAATTGTCTGCTGCTATAATTAGAAGTAATTTATAGAGATATCTGTGTACATATATCTAAGCTCTTGGGCTTTTACATTGATTTCATCACTGTGGTGCGAGTGTGGTCTGAATTGGGTATTCTGAAGTGCAGAGCCATTGACAGGCACTGCTGTGGCTTAGTGGGCTCTGTTGTACTGGGGAAAAAATAATGGAAATTGCTAGAATAGCACCTGCTGCACAACCAAAGGGTGGGTTTGGAGACTGGGTTTGGCTGTCCTTCAGCTTTGTCTTTCACAGCAGAGATGGCCAATTCTGAAACTTATTTTGCAATTGTTTTACTCATCCCAAAAAGTGAGCAGAGTGAGATGCAGCAGTTTGGGTTCCATTTGCCCTGTCTGGCTGTGCAAACATGACACTCTGGGGACATTTCTGTTGGACTGGGAGAACAGTTCTGGTGGATAATTTGTAGAATCATGGAACGTTGGCATGGCTTGGGTTGGAAGGGACCTTAAAGCTCTTCTTGTTCCCACCCTCTGTCATGGGCAGGGGCACCTTCCGCTAGCCCAGACTGCTCCAAGCCCTGTCCAACCTGGCCTTGAACTTTTGGTTATTTTGTGGGTATCTCAGCAGGAATTGCCTGAGCAGAAAAAACATAACCTGTGTACTAACAAATTCCACCACTTCAGTGTCTGCAGTCAACAATCAAATATTTCATATTACTTCAATATTGAAATGCAGCAAATGGAACCAGTTTATCAGTGTTATGTAAAATTTGTCATTAATATTCTTTGCTGTCCTGCTAACTCTCCTGTAAAATCTACAGCCCTTCGTGCAGATTATGCATCATAATTGATTTCTGGATTGTTGCAAATGGCATAAATTAACTTTAACAAATTAATTGGTTGAGGTTTCCAAACACTTATTCCCCTTATCCAACATGGTTCTGGTGGTTTTACATTTGCCTTTGAGAAGCTGCTTTTCTGCAGCACCTTTTGGTTTAGTGTTGCAGAACTTAACTGAAAAAAAAATGGAGGGACTAAAAACTAGTTTTAATTAGTTAATTTAGCAAACTTTGGTAATACAAACAGGTTTTTAAGGCATACTGACATAGGACAGTGGACAAACAAGTGAAGATAATGTCTGATTGCCTCTCTCTGATTAAGAAGCTTGAAAAGGAGAAAACTATTTGTGAGCAAATATAACTGACCTCAGCAGGAATTAATTGCTTCATTAGGACACAAATCAAGGGAGAACAAGAACAAAAAAAAAAAGATGGCAAAAGAATGTTGTAATTAAAATTGACAAGTTTTTAAGGGTTAAAAAAGTTCTGCTGCAGCCCGATGGGAAATTTGGCAGTGGAAAAAAGGTGCAAGTTGAAAACCAGAAATATCCTATTTAGAAAACATTAGAATGAAAGGCATTGCGTGTTCTTTCCATCAAAATGAACAGCTTGGTGACAGTTGCATGATTTCATATAAACATTGCAGTTTTGTCATAGCTTTGGCTTAAACAGACATATTAGGGGAAAATTGTACTGTGCTACGAGATGTCAATCTGATTTTTTTTTCTCCTTGTCAGAGTAGGCCTTTGGCTTTTATTTGCTTTGGACAGAGATCATTTTTCTTTTTTTCCCCCTTGTCTTTTTACCTATTGTGACATATCTCACATTGGTTGATGTCTTAGAGGTTGCTTTGCTGGGATATCAAGTCAATACCTCATTCTGAGTAGCTGGGAATGAAGGGCCAGCCATTTTTCACCTGGAAATGCATCCTAACAAGTATATAATTAATCTCTCATTAGCTTTGATCAGCTGCACTCAGATATACATGTATTCAGAAACCCAGAAGAGGCTTCACAAAACACAAGTTTGTTTGTCCTTTCTTCTGAAATGGTCTTTTCAGACGACCATGAATTGTATCTCCTGGTTTTGAACAATGTTCATAGAACACTGCTGAAGTCTAGGTAAAAATCCACGTGTTTGGGGTCTGGCTCAGTGCTTATTTTCTTGTGAATATCCTCCCAGTATGCATGCATCCATGAATACTAACAATACATACCCCCTCCTCTACAAAATAAACCTTAATCTGATGTAACAAACATATTTACCATGTAGGATTCAAAAGATATTTGTATATTCAACATCTGAGTTCCATCAGTTATTAATGCTTTTAAATAATTGATATGAAATAAAACATTCATTTGAGACTACATATATGCTGTGTGCATTTCTGGACTCTTGTTTTATTCTTCACTTTTTAAAGATGAACTGTTATTCTTGTGTACATGGGATATCTGTGGCCCATTTCGTGCTGCTTCTAAATTCATACCTTATTTTTGTACCTTGACACCTCCTTGAGCAATCCAGGCAATGTAACCTCTAGTAAGATAACACTTCCAGTGTCCATTGCTTGGATGGAAGGTGGGGAGAATATTTGAATTAGGCAACATTTCAACCCTTTTTCCCAACATTTATCTACTTTTTATTTGTTTGTTTCCTAAAATTGGCCAAATCATATTAAATACTTCTTGTGGCTCAGGACTTCTGTACAAACAAATTCATTTTAAGAGTAAGTCTATTTATCCTACGGGGAGGTGGCAAAATCTGTCCTGGATAGGAAATAAGGTTGGTATTTCTTGAAGATGCAAATGGTTTTATCCAAAAAACATGTAATAATAATTAGATGTGCAATTATTTATTATGTTAAAGCCAAATATGCACGTTGACCTCTGTTCTGTGATACCATTTGCATATTGATATGTCATTAGCTGTTGAATTTTTTCACGAACAAGGTAATTAATTCTTCCTTAGACTGTTTCTAAAAGTTCATTTAGAGGTTCATTACTCAGCTGTGTCTGTGGCAGACATTATAGGGGAGTCACAGAGTTTTAACTATTTAATAATTCCTATCTGCCAATTGGTACATTTTTTCATTATTATTTTAATCTGTTGCAACCAATGCTATTGAATTGTCATGCTATATCTGCCATACTGTGAGTCATTGAAAAAGCAAAGAGAATTAGTTTGGTTCTGCTTCGTTTCCTACCAGGTTTATAACTCCATTTCCAAGCAGTCTCTAAAATGCTCTGTGAAATGAACTGGTTCACAGCTTACATGCATGTTTTGCTAAAGGCAGAGCTGAAAAATCAATAGATACCAAAGGATAGGCATTGTCACCAAGGCTGAGAATATCCAGACGGGAGGTTGTACCCTGCAGTTCACCCACAGCTATGGACAAGGCTGGGGAAAGAGGTAGTCCCAGGACTCTGACCTGGAAGGTGAGGTTACTGGCACAGGGTGCCCAGAGAAGCTGTGGCTGCCCCATCTCTGGAAGCGTCCAAGGTCAGTTTGGATGTGGCTTGGAGCAACCTGGGCTGGTGGAAGGTGTCTCTGCCCATGATAGGGGGTGGAACAAGGTGATGTTTTAAGGTCCCTTCCAACCCAGATCATTGCATGATTCTGTGACTTTGCAGGTGATTTGAAAGAACTACAAACCACTCCCTTCCGTTGGTGACACTCATTTCCCCATGTCTGAAGCCTGGCTGGGTGATGAGGGGTCGGTGGTGCAGCTGCACCTGGGCACTGTGCTCCAAGTGCTCCTGCTGTGACAGCAGTGACACAAGTCACACCAGGCTCAGACAAACCCTCCCGGCTCAGGGCACTGCTCGGTCCCTTCCCACGGGGCACAGCAGGCTGTGCCAGCAGGAGCACAGTTTGTGCCTTTGTGACTGTCTGCCTGAAGAACACGGGCACTTTGGTCACCAATCACACTTCATTACCCAGCCCTGGCAGAAGTTCTGTGAGTAGAACTTGCCTGGGGCACGATGTCTCCCACAGCTATTTCTGGGCTGCTGCAGTTTACACGGTGTCTTTTGTTCAAGGCTCTGCCTGCAACCACAATGCAGCCCTTGCTTCTAAACAAGCCAACACCTCCTTTCTTTTTTTAACATTTCCATTTTCGGTTCTGACATTAGTACATTTCATGGCTTCTAGGAATTAATATTTAAGCTTTAATGTTGTTAATAGATCAGCCTTTAATTTACCTGTGTTGCTAGAAGCAATTAATAATACCTTACTGATTCCCCATGAATAGCATAAAATATTGATGTAAGAGAAGAAAGACTATTTATACTCCTGGAATTGTATACCCTCATTTTACTTGTCTGTAACAGACAACTTGAGTAAGACTTTTGGAGGAGAGTTTTTTTGCCTTCTGATATATCCTCAGCCATATCTACTAAAGTATTTGGTTCTAATCTGGAGTGTTTATCATTAACTATTTGATTTGCTTTAGTTAAAGAAAATACATTGGGTTCAGCAAGGTGCGAATGGGTAACGTTTTTTTACCTGTGTTCTACAGCAGGTGATACCAGATGATCTTAACATGCCTCTTGTCCTTAACAACTCCAGGCACACAGTGAAGCAGGGCGGCTGACAGACCAGCTCAGGGACCAAGCTGAAAATTCTGCAGGGGAAATGGTTTGAAGTCTTTTTTGAGCAGAAATTGTCTGGGGGGATTGGTCAGTCGCTATACATGTGGAGGAGAATTTAAGTAAAAAAGCAGCTCTCAGTAGGAAAGGGCCTGTTTCTGTCAAAGCTTTGCAGGTAAAGACTAATGGGGAATGAGAGAAAGGTGGGACACCCTTCCACTCCCTTTGCTACTGAATAATGTATGCCCATTTGACAAGCAATGCTCACAGATCATGTTGCAGAACAGAATGGGACTAAGATATGAATATTACTTGGGGAAGGAGAAGATAAATCACCCCATCATGCTGAATAAGTTAGCAGAGAGGGCAAAGGGAAGGATTCCATCCTGAAGGCTTGTCCCTATTGTTCCATTGCAAGGAGAAAAATGATAGTTCCTGTGATTCTGAGCTTTCAAAGCCCTCAGTGCCCACACTTTTGTTCTGCAAGTATTTGTCACAAATACTGTTTTCTCTGAAGCTCCCTTGCAAATATATTTGTTATTAAAACCTTTTCATATGTATATGTGCCTTTTCCCCTCATCTCCTGTTTAGATTAAAACTGGAAACTTGCAGTAAAATCCAACATTGGTACTAAGATTGCTTTAGATATGAGTCCAAATTTACATCTAGAGCTCAGTTCGAAGTGGGGAACCAAGAAGACACACTGAAGTCGTAAAGAGAAAACCAGGCCCTGTTATTAAAAATCTATTATTGCAATGTTTGTTTGCTAAAATAGTGATTTGTATCTCACAAACAGCAACGGGTGGATGACACATTCAAACACGTTATTATGAGCCTCAAAATAATACTATAATACAATAAAAATATATATAATTCAAATCAAAAATATCAAATTGAATAAGAAATCCAGTTCTATTTTGTATTCCTTTATGTCAGTTATAAGAACTCTGGAAAGCCAGCAGTATATTTTGTAGTGTATTGAAAGTTTTCATAATCTCAGTAGAAAGGCTCTGGGAGAATGGATGGGCAGTGAGTGAGAAAGTTGCCCAAGGCTCACATTTGTCACTTTTACACCTTTTCTTGGAAACAATTTTGCATGTGAAATGGGAAAGTGGCTTATTCTGTGTCCCTGAGTCCTGTGTGTGGGAATGGGGCTAATAGAGTTTTTGTGTCTCACAGAGAAGATCAATTTTAAATGACTGTGAGGTGCTCAGATTCCACAGTAAATGTGTGTGAAGTGTGAAATATACCCAGGCAGGGATAGTTAATGTTATTTTAATAATCTCAAGTCGGGAACCTTCCCTATCAAAGCACGCTAGAGCTGCATGTAATAATGGTACTGATGTGTCACTGATTACTGCTGTTGCAATTATCTAGTGCTTTAGTTTGCCAACACACTTAAAGTAGTTTTAATTTGCCACAAAAAGTTACCCTGAGTTATGGCAGGCTGGGTTGCTCATGATTTTTTATAAATATTGAAAGAAAAGCTCTGTTGCTTTTTGAGCTTCAGGACAATGGAAAAGAAGAAAACTATTTGTTATATATAAATATATATATATAAAAAAGATTGTGACATTTTAAGCAGTAGAGAAAGGTTTCTCAATAAAGCCTTTCTAAGGAGCTCCAGGGATCCAGGACTTACATGTAATCTTATTGAATGGAGCAGGTCTTACATACATTGTTGAGCAGAGAATTTCCTTCCTCTGCCTCTCCCAGGAGCAGATGGTTTCAGTGTTTTCTTTCTTTGTTTTCTTGGGGATTTATGATTATTTCACTCCAGTTGCCAAGACTTTCTTGTGTGAAGACTGAAAATTGACCTTTTCTTTTAATCATGTTTTTTTTTGTTGTTGTCGTTGTTGATGTTTAAAAGGCAGGAACATTTCAAAGTAAATGCGACCTCGGGAACATGCTGGGGTTTTTGGTTGGTTTGTTTGTTTTTGTTGGGCTTTTGTTGTTTGTTTGTTTTTCACAGAGAATTCTGGAGTTCATTCTCTTACAGTTTCTACAAACCAAATATAGTGTGTTAGCACGAGCAGCTCTCAGCATCCATGGAGCTGAGTGATGACACCAAGCAGAAGTGGGAGGAGGGCAGGCAGAAGAAGTTGTGAAGTTGTAAAGGGCAGATGGAAGCACAATTCCCTCGGACAGTGATTTCCGTATCTCCCCCAACATCTTTAATTTTTTGTCTCATGTTCCATGGAGTCAGTATGGAAACACAAAGCCACGTGAGTAGCAAAAATCCCCTGGGAGTGAGAGGTGGCACAAGCAGGGCTGCAGGTCCCATAAATATGGGATTTATATCCCTTGCACTTAAAGCTTTATTTGTTTGTTGGCAAATCTGCTGTTGCCTCTGTGGTGGTGTAAGATCAGTCTGAGGAGGGTCTGGGTGTCGTGGGTGATGCTGCTTCCCCCAGCAGGCAGCTTGGGTGGCTCTGAAACCTGAAGAATCATAGTTGGGATCCCCTTCTGCTTGGAAATTAATCAGGAGAAAACTAAGTGCAATGACATTTGGAAACTGTTGTAAACATTTGTGTGAAAAACAAGGCCTGGTATTAAACAAATTGCTGCACTATGACATCCTTTTTGTCTTTTGCTTCTGACACACGTGGTGTGCTCATACCACTACAGAATTCTGTGTAAAATGTTATATATGATACTTGACTCAATATCAGGGGACACTTAGTGGTTCAAAATCCCTCTAAATTAATTCACCTTGTCATCCCTCTTGGGCACAAATGCAAGAAGTGATATTTAAGTAGATTTTAAAATAGCAGCAGTATTTTTCTTCATATTCTTGCCTTACACTGTGTGTCAGATGTGATAAAGAGAGAAACATGTTGTCTGTTTGTGAGTATGGCAATATCTCTGAACAAATGCAGATAACTTCTGAGCTGACAAGTGAGATAGACAAGTGTCAAAACCTAATACACATTAGACCAGCGGGCAAATGTCATCTCCTGCTCATTTCCACATCACAGCCTTCGCTGTGTGCTTAGTTATTGGGAAAGCAGCAGGTACGTTTGGGAGGTTTTGACAGCAAAGTTTAGAACAGATGGATGGATTAAATTTGTCAAGTGAAATAGTCCCATTTTCATTTGCTGTTATTCAGCCCCTGAGAAGGGCAAGGTGAATTTATTTTGATTTTTCTATGAGGAAGGAAATGAAAGGCTAAGACAAAGGTGATTTAATTAGCTGCATAGTTCTTAGTAATAAAGCCAATGCTAAGCAAGGTAGCACAAAAAGGTGTTATATCTTGAGAATGAGTCAAATGAAAAATTCACATATTTTTAAGGGCTGAACATACAGGACAACATCTATTGAAAGTAATTTGATAGCTTAGTTAGAAAGGCAATGTCAGAATATTTATGAAACAAATAAAAATGCTTATGGAAGTAGTATATTTATAATCACAAAGCAGTGTAGAATTCAATTCAGGAATACTACTAATTGTCTTTGAATTTTCTAGATAAGCCATAGACTCTGTTCGGTCTCTTTTCCACAAACCTCTCTGAAGGTTTCAAATTGTCAACTGACTTCAGTTAATATTTGTGTGTGTCCCAAAGCAAAAACAGAATTAGTTGTTAAAACCCTGAGAACAGCTTGGTAACAAAATTCTGGTGTTGTTTTTTGATATTTGTGAGACAGCTTTGTAATGAAACATGCAAATCACACAAATGTATTCTTTATTTTTTGTGGAGAGCATTTCCCTTTTCCATATACCACCTGGAAGAAATTACTAAGCTTTCAGTCAAAAATATGAGTGTTTTCAATCAAACTCAGTTTTTCCTTGAAATGATGACAGGTTTTCACACTGATGTGATAACAATTGCACACTCAGGTTCCAAACAGATGTTTTCCTGAATTGGTGTATTTTGCAGCATTCAGTTGCTTTCTGTGATTGTTGAAAGCAATTTGTTTAAATCACACATCACTCATGATGGTAACACTTTGTTAACTTCTTTGCAATATGGAATATGCTTTGCATTTTGCAGAATTGCATACATGGAGCTGTTTAAAAAATACTCTGGCTTAGTTTAGGTTGTGAAGTGTCCTTCTTTCATGGGTACTCACATATGTAACCTGTGTAACATGAAATGGATTTCATAAGTGACATGGAATAAATTAGACACCAACTCAGAACTTTATTAATTCATACACAGTTTGAACAGTGTTTGTTTGGTAAATTCTCAGCTGTAGGTGGAAGGTTTGTTTCTTTGTGGATTAACAGTTGGATTAGATAGTCATATAATTTAAATTAAACCCGGTTATCTGTATTCACAAAGAAGGTCTGCAAGCCAGACTGAGAATACCGGGCCAGAGTATTCTGTCAGGACTGACAAAGACTTAACACAGCCACTCTGGCAAACACATTCAGAGAGTGTGTTCACAGATTTCCCCAAGGTTATCCCTGTTTCCAGGCATCAGAGAACAATGCAGCCTTTTAAAAAAAATCAACCCATGATTACTTTTATTGTGAAATTAAAGATGATGAATTGGAAAGAAAAGAATTGAGCATGCTGTATGTTATGATGAATCCTTTCATTTCCCTTCAGCCATTAGAGGGTGCATAGACGCAGGCGGTTAAATGAAAGCCTAATAAAAGTCATAAAATACTGAACTTTTGCATGACTTATTGAAAAGCTTTCATGAGAAAACACCATAACTGTATATGCAAAATAGTTCTCAGAAAGCAAATAGGTATGATAGGTGATTATGTGTGCACCAACAGCATCTCTTATCTGTTTTGTGTCCATGGATTTGAATTGATTTGGCATCGTATCCTGCAGTCTTCTGTAATCTGCCTCTGCCACTCTGTGCTGTTATTGTGGTCCTTATGGATCCACCCCCACTCTGACTTTACCAGAACTGGAAATGACCTTTGTTTTTCAGGACAGCTGTGTGGAACTGAAGGCCACAATGACAACCTGGGCCAGTTTGGGATGACATTGAGCAGAGCATTGCTCGATGATGAGGCTTCCCAGTGTAGCCAGCAAGGCTACGCCGTCCTCAATCCTAAATGTATGAGCAGGAGAATGTGAAGTGTTAAGGAATTCCTGCTGCCCTTGCTATGAACATGTCTGGATTAAGGACAGTTGCTCTGAATCACTGAAATTTGTTGCCATACACCTCAGTAAGCTCCAGCTTGGGGTGAACAGCCAGTGAGAGATTCATTCGAACCGATCAAGACTAAAGGGGGGAAAAAGTGCGAGTAAAATAATCAGAGTTCTTCTTTTTTTTGCAGAAATGTCTGTTTGTAGGAGCTCTCACCACTACCACATTTGTGATCAAAGTGTGAAGTGGATGGAGTCCCTGTGGCCCCAGAGCAGAGAGGCAGATGCCTCAGCCCGTGGCCACAGCAGAGGAGCAGGTCAGGCATTCAGCACTCACTGCCTTGTCCCCAAAGAGCCACTTCAGCTTTCAGCTGCGTGAGAGACACCAGCTCTGCCAGGGAAGGCAAAGTCTGGAGGACAAGACAACTTTTAGTCCCCACTTCAAACAAAGAGAGCAGGGATTTAAGTGCACTCCCTGCAGGTGAATGCTCTCACTGCTGAGCCTTCTGGCTGCCTGTGATGAGCTGCCCCATCCCTCTTTCTGCAACAAACAATCTTGGGGTCATTCTGACAAAATCTAAACACTTCAGTTGTATTCCTGTGGTGGATCGGTTTGTTTTGTAACTACCTTCAATTCCAAACTATATTCAATGTAACTGATTATCTGAATTTGAAAGCAAAGGTGATACGTTGCACCCATGCCTTTCACAATTCCATTGATGATATTGTTACATGAGACTGTGCTATTGCAGAATGGAAATCACCCCCCAAAACCTGAAGTTTTATCTGGACGAGCTTAATATTTTTTGGGACACACTGCAGTTCACTGCAGGACTTGGTGCTCAGACCTTATAAAGCTACAAGTACAGTGGGTAAATACAAACTTCATGTGTTTGGTAAGGATGTGTCGAATCCAGTGCTGCCCAGGATTCTAGATTTAAAGGTCAGTAAGAAGAGAGACATTTTTTTGATGTCAGAGCATCATCAGTGGGGAGGTTCACTTGGAGAACATAGAAGATGAAGGAATATTTGTCCTTTTCTGTTCCTTTTTCACTTTTTATGTTTTGTGTTTTTACGTTGTAATTCAGTATTACATGTCAGATAAAATGCTCACGAGAAATTTGTTGTTTAAAAGGGAAAAATCTAAGTGTCCTAAGAGTGAGATGTTTTCATTCTTTAAAGAAATCAAGCAATTTCTGGCAGAAAAATTGCTCCTTCCTTCATGGAATATATCTGGCTAATGTTTTAGCCCTGCTTGGATTTGACTCATTCACTTTTCAGTAGTGCAGTGTCAACTAAGAAAGCGTGTGTGATGCTGCTCTTCTCTGTTATTACGGGATTTTCCCTCTATTCCATTGTGGGTGAGAATTTTTGAGGCTCTAGGAAGGCACCCCAGCCTGAATACAAAATTGGTGTTCAGAGTATCTGACACTGATAGATCAAACAAAGGACTGCAGATTGTTCCTGGCCTCGGTGCTGGAGACACATAAAAAAGTGCAAATCCACATAAATTTTCTGCTTATTTCTGTTGGGCACTTCTGTAATCCCTGTAATATAGAGCACATAGAAGGAAGATTGGGAACATAAATTGGTAAGTGGCAGCTTTTTAACCGTGTTGTACAGTAAAGCAAGCAGGTATTAGTCCTTGGGACTGGTTTACAATCGATTCCATCCCCGACTCAAAGTTATTTGCTATTCCAATATGTTTTTCCATGAGTGTCTTTTCAAGTTTATTTTTAACAGACCTCTCAGAAAAGAATTTCTTTATTTTTTCAAGTGAGGAATAAACCAAGTTTTTGAGGCACCTAAGAAATGTCACTGGCAGGAAATACGTGAAAAGCAGCTTGTTATTTTAGGAGTCAGTGAGGATGCATTTAAATTCCCTCTTTTCCACAACAAGATGTTGGTTCTCCTACTGTGCCCTCAGACAGCTCAGCTGGGGAGTTGGGAGGGACTGGGAAGTCTGGCTGGTCCCTTGGAATGTTGCATGGTGGAGTTAGACTGGATTTCTCCTACTGTTCTTCAAGTGCTAACTTCCCTCTCCTAGTAACCTGTTCTATCTAAAATACCATTCTAGTGCTCTGTTCTATCCAAGTTATCAGTCCTTGCCTGTTTTGAAGAACTACTTTAATGTGTTTGTGAGAATGCCACGGAAAAGAGCAATGATGCTTTTGGCACTGCTTTTTCCTCAAAGAAATTTTCAGTGGAAAACCTAAAATTATTGGTTAGAACAAAAAAAAACTGGTACTGGTAGGATCTACATGCAAATCTCAATTTTCAGATGTTACCCTGATAGAATGTGTTTCTTAGTGCTGTCTATAAGAAGTAAAATCTCTTTTCTTTTCTTCTTTTTTAAGGTAATAACATTGTCATCTCCGTTCTCAATGACTGACCTGACACCATCTGAGAAACTGAAGTGGGTGTTTCCTTAGCAAGAAAAGTGGGAGCAAATATCATTGTTACACTTTTGACTTGAACTTTTAAGTCCTTGAATTATTTCCTTTTGCAAAATTTAGCTCTCTTCCCATTCTTTTAATTGGAAAAATAATTTGAGGAATAGGCAGGTTTATAATTTGAGCCTCGCTCTTGGTACAACTGCAGATCTTGAACTCCTGTTGTGAGAATTCATTCCCCGAGAACAGTTTCAGTAAGGTCACCTCCCTCTTTGTGTCCTTTGATGGCAGCTGTAATTTTTTGGTCACATTTTACGTGCTATATTGCTGTTTAATTATAAAAAAGGATGAATTAATTTGAGTTTTCATCTTCAGAGGTGATACTAAAATCTTGCAAGCTTTCTAATGAAATTCTGGTGAAGTAGGTCAGAACCCTGGTTCAAACCATCTATTCTTGTGAAAATCCAGGGCTCCTCAGATTTTAACTGTAGTTTTAGTTTCCTCCATTAATGTTGTGCATGGTTTTATATCGATTACATACTTTAGAACGCTTATGGCTCTGCTTCAGTTCTGTTTTGAGAAGGACAAGGCTAAAATGTAACAAGATACTTTCTCTGTGTTTCCATTTCAGAAAGAAAGAACTTGGCTCCAGTTTTCTGAGACCTGAGTTGTGTGAGTAGCTGCTGGTTTATGCAACACTTGAGCTCCCTCGCAATGAGAAACAGAGGAGATTAAATAATGAGCTGCTTGTATTCCTAAGGGCACCACATCTTTTTGGTGCTTGCCAAAGATCACAGGCATGGGGGAATGTTCAGGGGATTTCATCAAGGTAATTTCAGATTGAGTCCCATCTTGGTACTGCAAGAAAGGTGCTTTGGTTGTTTTGGTTCTTTTTAAAGAGAGACTTAACCATTAGCCTTTCTATCTTGGGCTGAAATTGTCAATGAAATTAAGTTAATGTTTCTGCCCTCATTTCTAAATAGTTCGGTATTTTAAAACAATTTCATACTAGTTTTTAAAGTCAGGAAAATCTGTTCCTTACTGAATTTCTATGGGTTTCTTTACTTTCTAAATTAGAGGTGCTAATTTAGATCTTGAACACATTTTGATATTGATTCTTTTTAACAAAGAATTACGATATATTGCAAATACCTTGGGAAGGCAAAGGATTCCTTGTCTACTGCAACTGTGCCAGTGTGTAATGTAGGAGTTTTAATGTTAAAATGAGGAGTGATAATCCCTTCCAGAAATTCCTTAATCTGCTTGAGACGTAGGGGTTTCCCTTTAGAGTTCTTTGAAACAAATATTTCAGAGCACTCAGTTTGAGTCTGTATTAAATATTCGTCACACCACGAGTCACTGGACAAAGGACATTGTTATATGAGAGTTACAGGAGAATTCACAAAAGTGTTAAATTAGAACGGACCTGAAAAAGTTAATTAGGGTATCAGAGCCAGAGGGTAAGGGGATCAATTATATGTAAATAATTTCTGAAAGATGTCAATATGCTGCTTGGCAAAAATATCAACTAAAATTCTATAGAGGGTTTTTTTCCCCCTACATAACTTATTCCAAGGTTTACCTGCCCTCAAAATCAGCAAGGTCTCCCTAACACCTAACTCTGGTGCTCGTTATATGTAGTCTTAATAAGGCTGATATACGGTATAATTGGTCACAGGCCTCTTACTGGTGGCATTTTAAATTCTGGAAGATTGTTATTATGCTTTTATGTTCTTGATCAAAAAGGGAAGATCTTTATTATGCTTTTATGCTCTTGCTCAAAGAGTGCAGACTTCTTTCAACATTTTCATGGTGGTTATAGCTTCAAGTTTTCTAGTTGTCTGCTTGTCCTTCAACTTTCTTAAGTGGGCCCAGTATGGTTATACCGAGGGTTTATCTAAGAGTAAGGGAAAAAAGTGTCTAAGCATAAACACATAATAGTGAATAGATATTATTTTTGTCTCGATTGGCAAGGTGTGTACCAAGCTGAATTGCAGATTCCTGCTACTTCTCTTTCACCTTGTCACTTGACACGAGGTGTGACCTTCCCCACTCTTCAGCAGCCGCATTTCCCTTCTCTGCTCCCTGACACATCCATCTGCTCTGTAAAATTTGAGTAGCGCTTTCTTTGCAAGGGACTCTCTCACTTAAGAACTTGTTTATTGTTGATTCTGGACTTTGTTTGAAATGCCTTGTTGAAATCATCCCATGAAATTGTTTGAAACAAGACCAGTGTTCGGTTCAGCCCCAGGTACCATTACAGGAAGTTTGCAGGGATATTGTCCCTTGGAAAAACATTATTCCACTTTTTGGCGCAGAAGAGAGCGAGGTTTAACGCTCCTTCATTACACAAATCCCAGGCCCCATAAAGCTTTTGTCAACCTGCTTATAAAAGAGATAGGGCAGTTGCCAACACGGCAGATCAAAGGATTAAATATTTAATCTTTTAGAGGCTTTGCTCCTCAGGATCTACAATCAAATGATAAAGTCACTTACTTTTGCTTTGAATGGCGAGTTCCTTAATCGTGAATGTCAGGAGATGCAGTCTGGAGAGCAGATGAGAAAGAGCAGTTAGGAATAAAGCAGGGTTTAACACAGGGAAGCTTGAGGAAGGTGGTGCATGGAAGCAAGGCAGGGGACAGCCCCACTCTCTGCGATGCACTGAGATGAAGTTAGAATGCACTTATATACAGGTTATGAGTTACTCGCCCAGCAAGGACAAAAACAAAAATGAAATGCTTTCTTGATATCTGTATTTTTCTGGCAAACTCAGTTTTGTCATTCCTACTTTCCACAGATTCAGTGATAAAAGCCTGTCTCAAAAGGCTACTTGATGCCAGTTCCACAGCCTTTGAAATTTTGTGTTGCAAACATTGTTTATCTGAACACAAACCAGAAGATGATTTTTATTTTTAATATTTGCATAGCAAAGCCGGTCAGTTCTTGTGTTCTTGGTGGTGAAGCACATCTGTTTGGAACGAGAGGGAAAAACCAGGTGTCAGAAAACAGCTACAGGTATAACACCTGGCACACCACATGCACCCAAATTCCTTGCTGAAGCACCTCTATTTGTTGGGATGGGCAGGAATCGTGTCTGGGCAGGAAAGGGCATGAGGGTGTAGAAGAGGAAATGCAGTGTGGGCTTTGTTTCCACACTGCTCTGTGGGTGATGATATCAAAGTCTATGGAAACGATAAATAAATTGCTCCTGTCAGGTTAAGAGGGGTAGAAGGATCTTCCAGTCTCTAGTGGAGTGATCCTGTGTACAAGTGGTTGTAATGGATACATGTGCTCACTGCTTCCTCCCTTCAGGGAGCTAGAAGAACATAAATAAAAACCCCTAACCCTTTAGCACTCTTGAAACCTGATTAGCCTGAGGAAAGATGGTCATCTGGTCCGTAAACATAGTCATTCATTAGCATTTAGCTCAGCAAGTTAATAAATTAAGGGGAGGAGAAAGAATATGTGTGTGTGTGAAACACAAACGCAGAGTTAATTTAGTGACATCTCTACTGGCATTGAGTATTTCCAGTCTGTACATGGGCAGATGTTGTGAGAATCTACCAAACCACTGCTGAGAATCACTTCAGCTCCTGAAAATTTCCATCTCATTAAATTTCTATGTATGATAAGCAATTTCTTCACTGTAGATAATAATTTTATTAACACAGCTATTAGCACTACACACCTTGACAAGGAAGCCAGAGTGTTAAAGGACACTTTCTAAAAATAAGCAAATTTGCATATGTTATAATAAACTCATGACTGACCCTTCTTAAAGGTGAGAAAAAAGGATTTCAAATTAAAATAATCAAACTGAAATAAATAAAAGAAAAAGCCCAAGCCTATCAACATGGCAATGAGATTTTCATGTAACTGTGTATGAACCTCAAGAGCTTCATAAGGCTTAGTGCAAATAATCTGTAGCTCAATAATACACCCTGTAGGTACATTATTTTCACCATTCCTCTGAGTTTCTTATTTGTCATACCCCAAAAAGGCATGGTAAATAATGTCTATAGGTAATCAGAAACTTATGATAATTCCCCAACAATAGGTACCATCAAATATTGTCAATACAAACAATTCTGCAGATAATAATCACAAATATAACCCCAGAAATTCTAGGATTTCGTAAGCTAAAGGGGTTCTTCCTCATAGAGTTAAATCTTATCTGAAGGTAATGATGAAAAGCAGCTAAAAATGGAAAATGTGCCTTCCCAGGATGTGATCCAAAGCACATGGAAATGAGCAGGAGTCCTGTCTTCCAGGTGGCCTTGGCTGAGATCGACCCAATCCAGAGAAGTAGTCCTGATAAACTTGCACTCTTCCCCTTTGAGTCAGGAAATTGTTGGCACAGAACTCTCTTTCCTTCATATGAACCAAAGTTGTTTGGTTGGTTTTGTCTTTTTCTTTGGCAGAAAACTGTGGGGAAGTGTGGACCAGTAAAGATTGGGGGGAGTAAAGATTTCAAGTAGACTGGGTGATACATGGAATAAATACTGGTAAGCAATGATTACAGGTGGAAAACCTGGGGGGATTTGCTTGCAGAGATAAAATTAAACCAATGAAAGAAAGCAAAATGACCCTTTTAGTCTCAACAAGGAGGAGCAGGTAACCCTTAATATATTGAATTACCCACGTCTTTGTTTTCATCCCCTGACCCTCTCAGGGGTTTCAAATATAGGTTCAGGCAAGTAAGGCAGGTGTTGGCAATCTGACCCAGCACTTGCACATATATCTTTATTTGTGGAGGAATTGCTTTCACATATGTGCCTTTACATTTTCAATGCAATATGGAGATTTTCTTCTACTTGAACATTCCTGTGAGCCTCTGTTCCCTACTCCTCTATGTACTGCTAAATAAAAAAAGTGTGCTTAGCAAATGCATCTCCCGTTTATTCTCATTTGCTTAGCACTTTAGAGCAGTGCATTTTAAAGTTATAAAACAATGGTCAAATATTCTGATTGTGGGTGTTGCCTTTTGTTGTTATTAAAACTCAAGAGCTCCACAAACAAGCAGCACACACCAGGGACAAGACAACACAGAAGCTGAAAACAAGCAGAATGTGGGTTTTGCAATTCTAGACCAAAAAGAAAAATGCTTTGTCTTTTCCTGAGAAATTTTAAATGTTAAAAGCTAATTGCTCAGAAAGTATTTTTTCTGATACGTGAGAAACGTAGTGAAATGACTCTGTATGTTTGTTTATACCTATATATACACACATATGCATACACACACAAACACAGAGACTCCCAAATATGTATTCACATGGTGCTAACAACCTAGACTAAATAAAAAGCAAGGAAATACAAAATTCAAGCTGTTTGCTTTGCCTTATCTATTTCCATTATGCATGGTAAATATTGCAGATCATATGGTCTATAAAATCTCATGCTGCTTGGAGACTTCTTCAGAGCTTTGCCACAACAGGGGGCTGTGAGGATAGATGCAGTAGCAGTCCCAAGTTTTCTAGACTTTTTTATTTAGTTGGACTTTTCATGATGCCTGAATTTATTCTTTTTTTTTTGCATGTGAAATTTCTTTATTTCCTGTGGTTTTCAATTTACAGAAAAAAAAAAAACCAAAACCCAAACAACAAAGACAAACCCAAAATAGTTTTGAGGGAGGGCAGCAAATGGGAGTTTTGAGGTTTTTGCTTTCAGGATGTCTGAGTTTTGAAGGAAATAGAAAGCACTGGTGAATAAGAGTGGATGATGAGATGAAGAGGTTTGATATGGCTCTGGCTGGGAGCTGTTCCTTACTCAGAATCTGGGCCCCAGTGGGCACACATGGGTTCTCTCAAGTCCCAGGTCAACTCACCATCCAAAATTCATAAGAGAACTGTATTATAAAAGATAAAAAAAAACCCATTCACAATCTAAGATATGTAAAACTATTCCCTGAAATTGTTTGTGCATTCTAAATAAGTGGATATGTAAGGTAGGAGCTTAAAAGTCTGTCTTTTGTTAATGGTTATTTCATCCTCCCAAATCAACACAACCACTCACTTCGCTGCCTTAGATGAAAATGAGGTCTCTATGCCTAGAAAAATGCTGGTGTTATCACAGGGGATCTATGCACTTAGGATGGTTTTCAAATGATTTAAGGGTGAAGTTTGATTTAAAGCAAGAGGTTTATTGTAGGTTGTGACGAGTAAAGGCCAGCATTTGTACAAAGGAAAAGTGTTAAATAAGGTGAGTGTCTAAAGAAACCTGAGGTTTTGCCTTTGCCTTCTGGGTTCCTGTGCATCTGTTTAGGAAGCTGAATTTCATAGCTTGTCTGTGGTCTTGGACAGAGGACAGTACCATCCTGAGATGAACACATGCCAGTCACCGATACTTCACCATGTAAAAAGTTACCCTCCTCATGCTAGTTGTTCATTGAACAGTCACTTTTCTGCAAAATATAAGTATTTAACATGCTAATATGTGCTCAACAAAAGAGGAAAAGAAACTACTAAGACTATGCCTGCATGATCTTAGAGAAAAAGAACAAGGAAAATAAAAAAGAGATCATTTTTTTATGGAACAGTGAAAATCAGAAGAGCTCTCAATATATGTGAATAAGGCTGGCAATCTCAAGAGAGGGTTTTTTTAATTAAAAAAACTACTTTATTTTAATGAATCAATACTAAAGGTTCCTCCGCTTGCAGTTCTTTAATGTTATGGATTACTGGAAAAGGAGACATCTATTTTCTGTGGCTGAATTTAGCTTATCATTACTGCACATGTGTTAAAAATTTCTGTGGTTCCCCCTCCATCTCTAAGATTTCTTTCTATTAGTTATAAAAAGGCATAAACTCCCCTACATAAATTAGGGAACAGTTTGATTTTCTCTGTCTTCTGAGAACAATCTCTCCTTTTACCAGTAAAAATATCTGCATATTCAGTTTTCTTCTGAACTTTGCAGCGCTGCTCAGCTGAACCCAACAAAGGCATTTTTCACTGTGTTGGTTTCAGTGACTTCAAAAGCATCGTGTCAAAGTGTGCATGGAGTCCTTTACAAACAGCTAAGCCCAGAAAAACTAGATCTGGGGGCTGCTTTGAGCCTGAAAGTAATGAGTTCTGTTCCTCCAACACCAGCCACTGCTGCTGCCGAGGCAGTGACAGCACACTCAGGGAAGGAGCGTTGCCACAGTGCCTGGATGGGGCTCAAGTTTGCTAAAATGTGAAATGGTTCAAAGCTGTTGATGGTAAATACTGGACATTCTGTTCACATTCCCTTTGCAATAAAGGGAATGGCTAGGAAGTGTTATAAATATATTTTTTAATATTTTTATCTGGCTAAAGAGGTGAAGTAGACTTCCAGTAATTTTAGTATTTGAAATATTCTGAGGAAAGAACTGCTGAGGAGGACATGGGGTGTTGGTGGAGGAGAGGCTGGACATGAGCTGGCCATGTGGTCTGAGACCCCAAAAACCACCCATGCCCTGGCCTGTGCCAAAATGTGGGTGGGCAGCAGGTTGAATGAAGGGGTTCTGTCCTTCTTTTACAAGATCAAGGAGTGACAGGACAAGGGGGTATGGTTTTAAACTGAGAAAGAGTAGGTTTAGATTGGATATCAGGAAGGAATCGTTGACTGTGAGGGTGGGCAGGCCCTGGCACAGGGTGCCCAGAGAAGCTGCGGCTGCCCCTGGATCCCTGGAAGTGTCCAAG
>JAWWMP010000148.1:2833829-2873266 GCA_035047865.1 Dendrocincla tyrannina | reverse complement strand
CACAGGGTGCCCAGAGAAGCTGTGGCTGCCCCTGGATCCCTGGAAGTGTCCAAGGCCAGGTTGGATGGGGCTTGGAGAAACCTGGGCCGGTGGAAGGTGTCCCTGCCCATGGAATGGATGGGCTTTAAGTCCCAGTCCAACCCAGGCCATTCTGTGGTTCATTCTATGAGTGCACATTTCAGCAAATGTTAAAAATAAAGGGTAGTTTCCAGCCTGCTGCCTATAGGCAAACCACTACTTCTAGTTCTCAGTTCAGATCAGCAGTTTTCATGCAAATCTTGGAAAAGCTGTGCTTGGAAACATCATCAGCTGCTTACAAAGCAAAGTTAAAAGTCTAGCTCAGAAGAACAGCACTGAATGGAAATCAGGAAAAGAAGGGTTTCTCTTTGCAAGAGGTTCCTGCATTTCATCTGACTTAGGGTTCATCAAGTCTTTTTATCTGTGACAATAATGACATCTATAATGGTAAGAGATTAGAGATAAGTTATCCTGAAGATTAAAAGTCAGTGATGCTGATCATGGATGCATCCTCTTAAATATGTAATTGCAGCAGATGTAGCTTAAAAGCAAGTGTGGCAACAAGCTTACTGATGGGTTTGCATTAGCACAGTGATGCAGAAGGCTGGAGCTCAGCGGGCAATCCCAGTTCTGGTCTGGGATGACTGGTGGAGAGGACAGAGTTCACTAGCATTGTTATAGTATTTGTTGCCTACATTCCAGTTTCTGTTGATGCCACTTGTGCTAAGACTGCAGCATCTGCTCAGCCTTTTTTAAATCAATGAAAGCCTGTTCTTGCTTTGCTGGTGCCACTAGAAGCAAAGATCATCTTACCTTCCCTTGGCTAACCCTGTGCATCGCTTCACTTGAAGTCGTGTTACAACATGCCAGAGGTAAAAGAGATTTCCTCATGTAGGAGCATAGGAGCAGGAGTTGGTTTGCTGAGTTCTGGCCCCATTTTAGAATGGCATCCTATAAAATGAAGGGCAGCTTCTTGCAGAAGTTATACTACAAAGGAAAAGACAAAAAAGAACGATAGGTGTCATTGTTAGCATTTGCTGAATATTTGGTGTCCAGCAAGCACTGCTTTGTGCTCCAGCACAGCCATAAGGAGAAAACATTGAGTGGTGCTTTGATCTTCAGCAGCATTTGTCCTCAGTGGAGAGCAGGGACAGCAATCCTTATATTGGAGACAATTTTAGACATAAGTTCTGTGAGAAATCTGGAATATAGATGATGGCTTTGAAATATTTTCCTGCTAAGGATACGTTTGAGCAAGCACTAATCAAACTCGAAATTAGTTTTAATCTCCTCACTTGGAGAAATGGAATCTACCTCAAGGGAAGCAAATAAGCAGATTTTTGAAAAACAGTTTTTTTAAAAAGTCTAAACCCTGGTGATCTGCAAGTGGAAGTGAGGTCAATAAAGCATTTTCTATGAACAACTTTTATGGAGGTTGTTGAAAATTCACCCATCTGTCCAGTGTCCAGGCAGCATAGAACAGCACGCAGTTTACACAACCATGACTAATTATAGTTTATTCTGAGAACAGCCTTGATTATTTTTTTCCTGCCTCATTATTAATATGTTCTAACTGTTCCTAGAATAGAGGAGGGTTGTGCTCATGTGTCCTGGCTGTTATAGCAAGGATGGCAGATGCTTTCGGAGAGAAACTATTTTCTTTACTAATACATGGACCTGGCTGGGGGGAACAAAAGGTGACAGCAGTTTTATTCCACCTGGAGCTCCCTTTAGACTGTCCCATCATTCAAGGCAGTGATGTTTGTTTATACCTGACCCCACAGTGCTGCAGGCAGGGCACAAACCTGGAGCTGGTGTCCCCAGTGAACGTGGATTTGGTGTCACTTGTTCTCTCAGCAGTGTGATCCATATGTAAATGTGCCAAATCTCACAGATACTCCATGACGGAAATTTCTTCCTGTGCATCCAAAAGCGGCTCTTTTGGCTGTTTTGCCTGCTGATTTGATTCCATGTCATAGGTGCCTCAAACCCCGGCCCCAGCCGCGGCAGTGTCGGGATGTTGCTGCAGGGAGGAGGAAGCAGACAGTGTGATGGATCTCCGTGGCTCCTGGTGCACATGAGTACACCTCCCCTGCCTGAGTGGCGCATCCAAGGTGATTAACTAATCAGTGCTCTCATCCCAGAGGAATATCAAACCCCGAAGCAGCCGCTCAGAGCACTGCTCTGGTGTCGGCAGCAGGAGAGGCGGCCGTGCCTGTGCCTCGCACGGGATGAAACGCGAATGAATTCTCGGTCCCCGTGTGGGCTGATGTCTTTCAACTCCTTCACTTGTTTGCCTCAGTTACTGCTTAATCATTAAATGCTTATTTGCCTTTTGGTATTAAATGGAACTGACACAGCAGTATAACTTGAAATGGAATGTTGTATGTTCCTTAGCTTAGGAGGGGAAAAAAAAGGATTGACGTTCCCCTTAACGAAGATGGGTTTATTGGTATGTTCAGCATCACCCTTTAAAATTTACCCAGAGCATGTTTTAAAGTTTTGGACTATTCTTAAGAAATCATCAGGCAGAACTCCAAATCCAAAATATAAATAGACTTTGAAAACACATGAATCAAACAGCCTGTATTAGCAGCATAGTGGGCAGTAGGAGCAAATGTGTTTTATATGTTGCTGTATGTAGATCAGTATTTATGACATCTTCTATAATATTATTGATTGCAAACCACAGACAGTGCCAGACTGATGTTTGTTACCCTGATTGCACAAGTAAGCTGCATTTTCTGCAATCAGGTAATACAGAAATCACAGCTATGTCTTCTCAAAAACACACAATCCAGACAGAGTTTAATTTAAGAAGGCAAATTAACCCTTTTTATCTGTTTCTTCGTTGCTCAAAGCTGTAAGTTTTATGCTACCAGTGTGAAAATCCATTTTTAATAGGTGAGAAAATATTTGCTGGGAAAGAAACTAGCTTGGGGGTGAAAAAGAGGGTTAAGATTTATTTATGTCTTTATATTTTTTGATGCAAATTTCATTTTAAAATTTAAAGGGATTTTTAAAGTAATGTAACAACAGAGTCAACAGTTTGTCTTACCTGTGTAGTCTAAACTACAGCATAAAATTAGCAGTTGAGCAAAGATGAAAGAAAAAAAAAGTGGGGTTTTCATCTTACAATTATTGTCTCAAATGAGCACTTTTAGGAAAGCACAGAAGTAAAATTAAAGGTCTTTGGGAATGTGCTTGAGCTGTAGCTGAGCCTCAGGGCTGCTGTACAAATAGCATACTACGAAAAACTCATCAGTTATTATATGTTATATGCACCTCTTAAACTGAGCCAGAGGTGGAATAAGACTGATTTTAGTCTTTCTCCTATTTTTGCCTATGGGAAGTCTCTTTTGCCATTTAGAATCCTTTGTATCCTTTTGGTGTTTCCTGGTGTGGAGGAATCACTTGGGCTAAGACCACCTTCCGCAGTCCAGAAGGTATGGGATGAACTTCTCCAAGTGTTTATGCTGATATAGCAGTTACTACAAAAAAGCCCTCACCAAATCCCCTGCATTTTTCTGCATTGAGACTACTGGTATTTGATAGTCTAACAACTAACATCATAACACATTTTGAACTTTAGAGTACTCCTGCTTCCCTCAGGCACAGAAATCATCTTATGGCTTTGCGTCCTCATTTTTCTGAGGTATCTCTGCACTTTCTTGATTTTTATTTACTTTGCAAAAAAAGTTGATTGCAGAATGTGACTAAAAATAGGCATTTCTAAGAATGCTTCAGTCAAAACATTGTGAGAAAGCTGCTACCCAGATAAATCAGTTACTTGTACTGACTTTCTCCTCTAAAACTTTCCCTGTCTCTTGCTGATTAAGGTCTGCTGTCTATGAAGACAAGCCTTGGTTTGCAATAACATACTGGGAAAGGCAGAATTTATCTCCCAACCTGGCATTGCAGGTGGATTTTCTTGTGTTTTTTGTTTTTTTTTTTTTTCTTTAAAGATGGGTTTCACATGAATAGGGCAGATTTCTGGTCTTGCAGCAGTGGTGCTTTGCTGACCAGCCAGTCTGGACAATAATTCACATATGGAAGGCTCATAGAATGGCCCTGAATGCTTCCACCTTCCTTTGGAGGTTAGTCCCTCCAGTTTTCCATCCTGGAATCACTATTGGGCTGCATCCCTCTTTTAGGGATTGGCATTCTTTACCTGCATGATGAAATATGTGCCAAGAGCTCCTGTCATGAAGGTATTTGAAAGGATAGGTAGAGGTAATAAAAATATAGACAATAGTATTAAGAATAAAGGAGGAGGGATGATTTCCTTTGTTTTCCTTTCCTAGCATCCTGTTCTTCTGTTCCAGGATATTGTGATCACTCTTAGAAACACGAGTTTTGCTTGGATTTGGTTTGCCCTTTTGTATGTTTGGCTGAAAGGCACAGGAGTGAAGAGTTTTTATTCACACCACACCACGCAAGGCTGGCAGCTCTACGGGCCTTTCCAGGTCACCCATCTCACGCAGGAAAAAAACTTGCGAAGATTAAACATCTCTAAGGTAAAAATCAAAGCAGTAATTTTTCAGCATATTTCAGGAAATTGGTCCCTAAATAGATTAATTATGGAGATTAATAATTTTAGATTTATAAGTTAAATTCGGTAAGCACTTGCAGTCAGAATGCTTAGTCTGTATTTAAAAAATGGAGCTATTTAGGATTTTAAAAAGATTAATTATCAGAGGAACAGTGGAGCTTTCATTATTTAATTAAGACCTTTTGGTTGTTTGTTTCTGTTAGCAGAAAATATAAATATCATTTCTTTGCTCAAATATTTATATATATATGTATTTGTTTTCTTTTCTGGTCTGTCTCCAAACGAAGACAAATGGGTTTTGCCTGACTTTTCTCTGAAGGTTGAGACTTGTTTTATTCCCATGGCTGTTCCCTGATCAGTTGTCTGTGGCTGAGAGGGCTCAGCACAGGGCCCAACTCTCACCTAGGGTTTTTGCAGTGTAGCCATTGTTCATTGGAAGTGGATGATAGCATCAAACTCACTTCCAGGCCACCAGAAAGGATTTCTCAAGTCATTTATGTGGCCGTATCTCCTGTTTCAGTGCCTCCCAAGGAGGGGATGGCTCCATCAGTCTGGTCGATACCATAATCCCCTGTAAGGAAATACAGCTGCAGAAAAGAGTCTCTATGTGTTTACAATGTTTATTTTTCCCCTCTGTGACAGGAGCCGTAGCTCATTAGCAGCCCTGAAGTCAATGAAATTAGAGCAAGTCCAGCATAACTAAATGGGGTTTTGTATCTAACGTTGTGACACTATAAAAGCCTTTACCCTTCAGAGCTCCTTCAAAAGGCGCTATTTCAACTCGCAAGTAGAGCTGTTGTGTTTCACAAGGCATCCTGTAGATTCAAGTGGCATATTAGAAAAACATAGTATAGAAAAAATAGCATTAGGGACGCATGAAATTTGGCAAAAACAATATAGACTTTCTTAATGCCTGTTAAGAACTGGGGTGCAGGGATATGTTTGATTTATTTTTGTACCTTAAGGGTCAAGAGAAGCATTGTTGTTTGAGGATGAGTGGTATCAGTCAGTTTATTACTGGATAGGTCTTGTCACCTCTGTTACTAATTCCTATTTAAGTTGGTTCTATTCCAGAGTGTGCTAAGATGTTCTTTTTGCAAAATCACTTTGGAACTCCACATTATACAGGGCTGTTGAAGTAAAAGAATATTGGGCAGTTTTAAACACGTTTTGCATTCTTTTTTCTTACAGTGACAAGGAAAAGTGCAATAAGGGCTCATCATTTGCATACTAGATTTATAATTAACTTTTTGGAGGTCATCATCTAAGCATAGTTAAATTGCTGCTTCCAATGACTGGGATGTTGAAATTTTTGCTGCCTTTGCAACTTGAGTCATTGTTTTTGTAGCCATTGTGCAGTGGCAAATAGAAAACTGAGACTAGAATGCTGTTGAGAGCTCTGCTAAAACTCCCATTGACTTTCAAAAGAGCAGCATCAGGACTCCACCTCACTTTGTATATGATTAAGAAATGCAGTGTTAATGCTAAAGGATAAACTGTTAGACAAAATTCATCGGTTGCAGTCAATTACATGCGTCAAAAATCTAAAAAAAGGCTCCCAAATAAAACGTGTAATTTAGCAATGAATGATGTTCTCTATGCCCTGATAGAGCATAGTCTGTCACTAGGCTGGTTGCTTAGTGTGACTTCATGCTCTGTTCTGAAAGATCCCTTGGACAGAACGAGTGGTTCCAGTTTTCAGGATGACTACACAGCCCTGAGGAGCAGCAGTTAATAGTGGTTTACATTTTAATCTCTTGCTGCAGTGCAGGACATCGAGCATTTGTATTTCATGCTCTGCACACACACACTGGGGTAGTAGCCTGGCTCAAAAATATCTGGATATTCCAAAAAAAGTGGCATGTCAGCCTGGGAGTAACCAGGCTCACAGTGGAATCCAGAACCATGTACTGTCTTGAAGCAGAGTAAGTTATATTATCATTAAATATGTGTATAATAACTTAGGGTTTAGAGGAAAAGAATTAGTAAGTGAGCCCATGGTGTGCACGTAGACATCCCTTTAGTCAAGACACCTTCTGTGAATTAGCATAAGAATTATGTAGATAAGCTCTTTATCTGGCTTCTGTGTAGTTCTTTGAAGTCTTTAGAAGTTTTGGAATTAAGTTAAAGGAAACTGAATAAGCAAGAGGCGTTCTGTTTGTACAAGAGATTAACTTTGCTTAAATATAGGTATGGCTTCACATCGCTATCTAGTGACAATCGCTCTTCTGTGTGCCCATGTAAAATTAATTTTATATCCAAGATGAGTTTTACAATTCACAGTGTTGCTGTGAGTTGAATTCAAACACATTTTTTAATTTCTTAAGCAATAAGGTTATTGTCATGATAATTTTGGAATAGCATTACTATTGGTGAGACTGCCAAGGACAAGAAAATACAAGACAGATCGCAGCAGCCAAACATGAGATGGACTTACAACTAGACTTGGAGACAGGGAGGGAAGTCAGAGATACCAACCAAGAAAGGACTATGGGAACATAAATTGCACGTCAAGAACAATTCCAAACAACCTTAGTCCCCACAGGAAAGTGTTGTCACTGTTCCCATGCAAGATGGAGTGCAATCATTCAGTGGGTGGAGAGCAATTGTATTGTGCATCATTTCTCTGTTTTGCTTTGTTTTTTTTTTTTATTATCATTATTACAGATTACTATCTTTTTAATGTTTTCCCTTGTTTCACTTATTGAACTGTTCTTCTCTCAACCCACAAGTGTTACTTTTGAGTCTCCTCCCCATTCCACCAGGGCTGGGTGGGTGAGCAGAGGGCTGGGTGGGGTTTATTTGCCACCTGGGCTTAAACCACAACAAAGGGCTCACCCAGTGATGGCTCTGAAGTGGCTTTGCCTTTGCTGCAGGCAAAGGAGTCATCTCCACAGGTAGCAGGTAACTGCCCTAAAAAATCAAAAGCAAAACAAACTTAATTTAATATAATTCTGTTCTAGGAACACACATTTCCCACTGAACTAAATTTATCAAAACAGATTATCGAGGCTTTATAATTAACTTCCTAGGAAATAAGAATTAGCATATATTATATGAGAGCCGTGCGTTAATCAAATAATATTTAGTGCTGCACCCACCTATGCATGGCCAGGAATTACCAAGTTAATGAAAGACAGCACTACATGAAACTGTAGCTAATTAAGCAAGACACAAAAAAATTCTGTAGATGTTTGACTGAATATGTTAGAATTAACTCATTATCATATTTACATGGTGAGTTTATTCCAGTATTTAAGTCTGGCAAACTAAGCTCTTTAAAGTTAACTTTCTGTCTGTTATACACGTCCACATGCACTGGATTGCTCTGTTTTTCAACTTCTGTATTTTAAATAAAAAAGGTTCAATACCCAAAGGGTTTTTACCCTAGGCAGCCTGAATTAACCCATGAAGTTGGTTTTTATCTTTTGCAGAAGAAAACTTACAGGCAATAAGTGCTCCAGACCCATCAGGAGGCTGCCACAAGTTAGGTGGAGTAAAAGAAGGACTCAAAGAAGTACCACAGCCCAGGGACTGAAGAGTATTAGAAATGAATTGGCTACACTTAGAAACCTCTTTAGCAAAAATTCAGCAATTTCGTGTATTTGTGATTCCATATTTAGCTTTTCCCACTTATTTATACATAGACGTGTGCACTTAAAATTGATTTAGGGATGACAATGACAATCCTTCTCTCTAGAGGAATGAACAATGAGAGTATAAAGATCACCATTTTTGCATCATCTTTCAAGAGGACACAAGGGGTTGTTTTAGAGGTATGTGAAGGAAAAACTGCCTACAATATCTCTTTAATAACAGTCTAGGTTGAAAAGTGTTCTGTAGACATTAAATATGAGGTCACCCAAATTTGTACCTCTCACAAGTAATTTGTTCTCTGTCTTTAGACTGAGTTGCACTGCACACTCCAACATTATAGCAGATATAATGCCTGACCCTGGATTAGCTCTTTTTTTGTGATGTTTTAAGTAGGCATTAAGAGAATCATATGAAAATATCAACAAGATGTTTGTTTGTTTTAAGGTCAGGACAAGCTGCTATAACTCCATTCTAGAAAGGAAAGGTAAAATTATATAGAAAATCACCTGTGATTCTAAAGCACAAACACATGCAATGGAAGAGAAATTTAGATAAGAAACTAGCACTGTTTGTGTCCTTAATTTATTTCCTTGATTTTCTATTTCAGAATGTGGAATGCTCTGGCTAGGTTTAATTAAACCTGTAAACTCAAGGCTGTTTGCTTCTTTTTACAAAAAAAAAATATTGTTGGTTACAGAGCATATGTTGTTTATCTAGAATGCAAGCTCTTGCTGTTCAGATGTAGTTGAGTTTCCTTTGCATACACTTTGAGCTTCTGAGGGGGGGAATTGGATGCTTTTTTGTTCCCACTGAAATGTCTTTGGGAAGTGAAACCTTTCATTTGAAAAGCATCTTTACTGTTAATCCCAAGAGGGTGAAACATTTGAGATTCATGGCAAGTGCTGTCCTGTGGATGTCAGCCAGAGTTAATGCTGGGAATGCCACCAAATGCCACCACATCACCAAGCATCTGCATAACCAGGGTTGCAGTTAAGATCTGAAATGCAAGAATTCAGATTCTCCTCTGTCACATGTACTGTTTCCTGTGGATTCACAAAGGCTATTCCTTCTGTATTTATTTTGAAATCTATATTTTTTATGTCTGCTTCTACGTTCTCTGTCAGCACGCAGTGAGGTACCAGTGACTTTCTTTATAATATCTTTGTTCAGAACTTTACTAAGAAATGGAGATCAGACTTTTTCCCTCGTATACCTTTTTCTAGTGCTTTTGGAGGGATAAAGCATAGGCCTTTCAAAGCAGGTTGGCCTCATTCCAGCATCAAACCATGCATTTATGATGCCCAAAAAATTGTTGAAACTACCCTGAGCTTCAAACAATGCTTGGCTGAGAAGGGCAGATTGGTTTGATGTGCATCTTTATCTATATATTGTCTTAGGGAGTTGTTTTTTTTCCAGTAGAACATTAGAGGAAATTTTCCCAAACTTTACTTTTCCTAGTTCATAATAGAATTAACACCCTATTTTGTAATTCATATTTAACCTCTGTTTCTAAACTCTGATTTTTCTGGTTCCACAGGAACTAATACACTGCCTCAGTTTTATAAAGACACAGCAGGAATGGCCAGTGATGACCAATTCCTAAAATCACAAACGTTGAAGGTGTCAGACCAGTGAACACAAGACACTGGTTTATTTATTTATTTTCCCCAGGAAAGGGTCAAAGTTTTTCCATCTGTTGCCCTTCTCTTGATTCTTTTTTTTTCTCATGACTTGAATAGGAGTGATACTTCCAAGACCCTGCTTTCCACAGGCACTTGATTAAGAATCTCTGCTCTTACATTTTTCACATAAAAGAGGCAATGAGAAAAGAAGTGTATTTATCTTGCTACTGCAGTTTACCTCGCCATTGTGCTACCAAGAATGTATATAGTGTATAATATTTTGATTTTTGAATATCACTTCTTGCATATTTCCATTCTTTTTTAGTGAACCCGAGGCAAGGTGATGAAATAGAAAATACATCTGAAGGAGAAAGGGGCCAGAGAGACTGAAAGGTAAATCAGTGACACAAATTGTTATTTCCAGAAGCTGTTAGATAAGGCAGAACCAAGAAAGCAGGTAATAAAAGGAGACCAAAATGGAAAAACAGGAGGTTATTGACATATGATCTAAATTAAAATGTCTTGTGTTACTGAAAACAGTTTTCCATTTCTTAAGCATTCAGGTTTTGCCACTTGCAAAAATTAAAAACAGTTGTCTACTGTCTTCAAAAGAATTTAACCCTTCAGTGTCTGTATGTTATTAGTCCACATTCAGTCTTTTGTAAAGATCAGAATAGAACCAATTTTGTGCTTTCAAGATCTGTATTTCTAATTCTATTCTTCATGAGTCACAATACTATTTGTTACCTTCTTTTTTTTTTTTATTAAACTTGGAGAATTTTCTGCTTAGTGGCAGCAGCAAAAAGACTGAAGAATGTTAAAATACTTATATGTGTTAAAGTGTGACCAGATAAGGCCCTATCACACCTTATATCCACAGCACACAGCTCTGTCCTCATGAGATTTAGCACAATGACTCTCAGACTCCACTATGTATGCTTTGGATACAATCTCTGAAGATTAATAAAACTCATTGAAATATTTACCTTAATTGCACTTCAGCCTTTCTTTTAATCATGTTTAATTGTTCTAACAGCAAGTGCTGCTTCCCACTAGTGGTTTTCTCATTAGCACACTATTGGAAATAAAACTGGAAGATGAAGGTTAGTCACTAAAGCAGCAGAGGATTTAAGGTAATGTTCTCAGGGTTTTGCCATAGGACATTCACATAACCCTGCTAATAAAAGCTGTGTCAGAGAATCACTTGGCAGAGAGTTCTGCAGGTTGTAGAGTCTAACATCCCTGCTCAGAGCAGGAGCAACTGGGTCATGTTCCTGGACATTGTCCAGCTGGATTTTTGAATATCATTTAGGAGACCCCATGACCTCTTTGTGCAACTTGCTCTGCTGTTTGACCACTCTCATCTTAAAGAAGTTGGTTTGGGTTTTTTTCTTGTGTTTAAATAGAATGTTTTCTATTTTGCTTTCTTGTGTTAGAGAAGCTCCTTGTATGAGAGGAGTTTCAAGCACCTAATCATCTTGGGTGCATTCATTGCCAGCAGGTCAGGGAGGGGATCCTGCCCCTCTGCCCAGCCCTGGCAGGCACATCTGGAATGCTGGGTCCTGTTCTGGTTCCTCAGCACAGCAGGGACATGGAGCTCCTGGAGTGTGTCCACCAGAGGCTGTAGAGATGCCGAAGGGACTGGAGCATCTCTGGGAGCAAAGGCTGTTCAGCCTCCGGAGGGGACACTGAGAGGGGACCTGCCCATGTGTGTCAGAGGCTGCAGGGAGGGGGCAGAGCATGGCCCAGGCTCTGCTCAGGGGGCCCAGCAATGGCACAAGAGGGAACGGGCAGGAACTGATGCCCTGCAAGTTCCACCTGGACATTCCTGTGCAGCGACTGAGCAAGGGAACAGAGACCAAAGAGGATATGGAATCCCCTCACTGGAGATATTCCAGACCCATCTGGACACAATCCCGTGCCACGTGCTCTGGGATGACCCTGCTTGGGCAGGCAGGTTGGACCAGGTGACCCAGTGTGGTCCCTTCCAACCTGAACCACTCTGTGATTTTGTGGTCTTCATGGTCCTGTTGCTTCATGATATTGAGGAGTATATTTATTTTTCTCTTTGAAAATCACTAGTGTATTGTACTATCCTGGTACTTATGACCATGTCTTTCTTACAGGTATCTGAATAATTTTACTCTCACAGAAAGAAAGATTTCCCCCCACCCCCGACGCTCAAAACTTCTCCTTTCCATGGTATTTTGCATTCCGTGACAACCAATACCTCATTTGCCTGTGGATTTGAGAGATGTGCAGAAAGAGAAAGGAAGTGACCAGTAGGAAAGGAAATTAGGATCTGGGTTTGATTCAGTTGTCTTGCAGGTGAAGTTGTAAACAAATGTAGAATTTAAAGGAGGACTACAATGTTTTTATTTATTCCATTCTGCTTGTTCAATATCAATATCTTCATTCCAGAGAGAATAAATACAGTAGACAGATCAGGATTAGACCAGGATCAATATTCAGTTCAGGACACCAGCAATATTCTTTTGTGTTAACTCCAAGCACCCACTTCCCTGTGGCACCATAAAACTAACGAATCTTTAACGTTTTTTAATGTCTGCAGATGGAGTTGGAAAAGTCAGTAGTGTCTTGAGAGGTAGGAATGAACAGCACAGGAAGGTTACATCTAATTCATGTTTATATGTGTGTATATAAGGGTATGTATACATATATATGTATATATTTTATAGACTAGAAAAATATATGAGGAGTCTCTATCATTTTCCATGAAAACTTAAATGTTTCTTTAATGCAAACTTGAGACTCCTTTATTAACTGTCCGTGTATGTACAAAGAAGTGACTCTTAGGTGCACTGAGTAGTTTCCTGATATTATTCTTCATAATGGTAAAATTTTGCTCTTGAATGTAAATTTTGACTCTTGTCTCACTTATCAGCCAATATCTCTGATTTCAGCCTGTAACTCTCAAGCAACACAAGTCACCAGGGAATTTTGCAGAAGTCATAGTGCTTCAGGAAGGTAAACTTCAGGCCAGGCTCATCTCTTGTTCTCAAATCCTCCCAGCATTAAAATTGATGAAGAGAAGATTTATCAGGACGAGAAGTATTCAACTGTAACACCCAGAAATTCAGAGCTCCAGGTATGTCCTCGTTTGTCACTGTCTTTAGTCATTTGTCATTTATGAGCATTCCAGCTTTATGCAGCAACAGTTCAAGTTCTGTTTAGAAATAGCTCACGTTGTACCTTTGTAGGACCCCATTTAAAATCTCTGAAAGGGTGAATTTATTTAAGACAGAACCTTCGTGAGGGCTTTGCAGCCTCAAACTCCCACTTAAATTTGTGCAGGCCAAACCATGCTTTGTAGACCATCTTCTTTCCTTCTTTCAGTTGAGTGCATTTTTCCCTAAGCAGGAAAGCAAAATGTAATCCTCATTTTTTTTTTTTTTTTCACAAAGTACTTGAAAATAACTTGAATTGTCAGCTGCAGTCTTGTAAATTTTCATAGTACTTTACATTAGGGTTAATCAACTGATAAGAATCAATGCAGTTGATCGTCTGATTAGTTGAACTAAATTGTAATTAGGTGCTAATGAATACCATTTGTAAGCATATGGGATACACATCATTTTTAAGTTTGATTTCTAAAGCTTGACAGTCTTCTGTTATACTAATTTTTATTTTTCTACTGATACATTTGAAGGCTGTATTTCCTTCTTGCTCTTGAGACAGTAGAAAACAAAAGTATCTGGGTTGTTTCTTAAGGAGGTTGGAAAATGGTTGTGAGCATTTAAAGAGCTGTTTGAAATTTGTTTTGGACAGAAAATTACCGGGACCAACTGGGCTCCAAAGGTGGTGACCAGGGGTGCAAACTCCAGCTGCTTGTCGGTAGTATTCCTGAGGAATTTATCCAGGGACCAGTATTTTAGTCCTTAATATTATTGAGTCCAGCAGAAACCATGGAAAGGGATGGAGAGGAGGCTGGTTGGGCTGGGTCAGACTTAGGAGAAGCCAAAGAGGACATCCATACCTGCATAATATGAGTATTTTACTCTTTTCTATTACCCAGTTCAAAAGAAGGAACAGAGCTTTTTAAATAGAGAATTGGAATAATTTTGGGACAACTTGGTGTCTTTTAGAAGGAAAAATAACAACCCACATTAAAAAAAAATGATAGAACCAAATCAAGCCTGAAGAGACAAAACCCTCAAATGCCATTAAAATTCAATGCACTCTGATTTCACTCACACAAACAAGGTTTCCTGGTCTTGAAATTAAAGGTAATTAACATTTGTTTGCTTGTTTGTTTTCAATTTAAAATAATGATGCAGAGTTAATTCTCTGCTGTCTGATATCTGAGTCTTACACACAAACCCACAAAAAATCTCATTTGCACCAAGATTGTCTGGTAATGATTTTGATCAGAGAATTACATTATGGTTTCATTACCTCCAGCAAAAACTTTTGGTTCTTGTGCTAACACCAATTATTTTGTTTCAATAAAGGCATGGGTGGTTCTCTGTTTTTGAGGGCTGTTTCTGAGTGGAAAAAACCAAGATATTGAGTAGTTCTGTCAGCACAGTTACTGCTCTACAAAGTTACAGTTCTGTGCTTCCAATGACTTCAAATTGCTTGAAAAAAATATGTAATTACAGAGAACTCAACCCTTCTTTAGTGAGGGTTGGCTACTGCTCTGTCAATAAGGCAATAATAATAATCACTTGAAAAAGTAGCAAAGCAATTTCGATATCATGAGAAATGTTTTGGATAAATTGCTATCTTATGCACTGACCTTGGTGAGTGCCTTCATGGGAGGGTCGGATGATTATATCAACTTGTCAAACAAAACAACAGTGTATGAACTTAAAAAATTCAATTGCCTCAGCACAATTTTTTTTAAAAAATAAGGGGGAAAAAAAGACAATAAATGCAAGTAACTGTTCAAGTCATGTCTTTATTAATAGCATGTCATTAAGCAAAATAAAAACGTGAACTGTGCCATATTTAGAGATTAAGTGGGAGCAGAACCTCATTAGCTCTAACAGGAAATCTCAGACAGAGGATAGGAGGGCTGGGAGCCCTCCACGAGTCCATCTGCAGAGTCCATCCTGATTAAAGGGTCACACAGGGAAACAAGGCGCTCTAAGCACTACAATATCAGGGTTGGCTCAGTCTTGTAGAGGGACTACAAGAACCCACTTGCCTGTCTGATGTGAAAATGTCTAATGTTATAAAGGTTAGAAGAAAGGATTTGTCCAGGATGACCCCAAATTGCTCAAGGGAATAATCTCTGTGTGAAACTACCCTAGTGACCTCTTGGTAATGGACAAGTTTCCTCGTCGTCACCACCAACACAAAAAAAGCAACCAAACCAAACACAAAAATCCAACCAAACAAAAACAATAAATTACTTCTTTTTAGGGGAAAGACTTGGGTTGCAGACAAGGTCAGTAACATCTGGACACTACTCACTACATATGCAGAAAGTATTAAATTCAGTGCTGAAATTTGGTTTCCCCCCAGTAGCAGAAAGATTGCTGAAGCAAATTAGGAGCCATTGAAGACACTGTCAATTTACTGACATTTTTTTCTCACCTCAATTGTGTGAAATTATTCTTCTGTAGCTTTGTAGCCCTGTAAATATGGTGTTGCTGTTGCTTGCAAAGGCAAATACTGTTTGTACTAAGACAACAACATAGGTCTTGGGACCTGTCAGGTTTTGTCTGGAGATGGTTTGGCTTGTGTGTGCTCTGGCTTTGCTTATTTAGCTGCAACAACAATTGTCTGACACACAGGAGCTACTATCTTTTAATTTTTTTTCTTTTTGGCTTTAGTACAATTGTCTAATTGGGGTGTGTATGTCTAAATATACATATATAAGTGCTCATAAATTGTTAGGTACATTTCTGTAACCGGTACGTGGGAAAAGTATGTAATTTTTCTGTGCAGAATGAACCACCTATGACCCTGGAACAAAAGTGCAGCATAGAAGAGTATGGGCAAGGGCTAACAGCAGGGGTTTGATTCTACAGGCATAGGATGATATCAAAGGCCCGAGAGCTACAAATAACTCACCAGTGGATGATTGTTGTTAAAGGAAACAAGGCTGGGTAAAACCAGGTTTAGGGGTAGGTAACAAAATGAAGGAAGAACAGAGTTCTAACATGCTTGAAGACACGCCATGTATGTTCTAGGACCTTTGAATGCAACATGTTAAATGTTTCTCAACTGAAACACAAAACTGCTTAATCTCTTTCAGAGTGGCATATTTACTTTAGCTCTGTCTGACTGCACATTCTCCTACCTATAAATAAAGTCATTAGATTGTCCACAGAGCCTTCCAGACATGTCTATAATCAGCAGTGTTATAATCCCCACACTTTCTGTATTGGGAGCTTGATCTATACAAACACGAATACAATAGTAGAGGGATTTTAAAAGTCAAATAAATGTCACTGGAGTGCAGTAGTAAATGTGTCCGAGGAACGTGCTACCTTAATTGAAAATTCAAATTACTGAGCATTGCTCCTTTTAAATAAAACATTCAGTGCTGTTGAATGAAAAAATCAATAGCTGCTTTATAGTGCATTTTTCTTACGCAGTAGGCAGGCACTCAATTCCCCTTCAAAGGATTTTTATGCTATCTTTAATATTTACTTCTCTTCCCCTTTTTCTCTCTCTCCACAGAACAGTCTTCAGTTTCTTTTGTAAACCAAAAAAACAATTCACTGGCAAAAACCAGAACGTGTGGTATTCAAATTTGGTAGTCATTATTGTATTTTAAAGTTATTATCAAGTCAGGTGCCTGGATGCTTCTTTTTTTTTCCCTGAGTGAACACTTAATTTAGACTGTGTCTACTGAGATATCAGGAGATAGTCTAGTTCACATTGGGATAGGATAGGATTTAATTTTAAAGCAGGAGCTTTAACATTCTTGTAGGATAATTTGATATTTGTCCTTGATATTCAGAAAAAAAAATAGAAAAAAAAATGTAAAAGCTCAACTGGAAATGGTAAAGTGTGCTGGAGATTTGTGGGTTGAAAGGAACTCATAAATACCTGTTAAAGCAGAGATCTTTGTGGAATTTGAAGTTCTTGGAGAAGATTCTCCACAATGCTTGATAAATAAGAGTGTCCCTGTTGCTTTTGATCTTTGAGCTGTTCAGTCCTCCATGTGGGTAGGCTCTAGGGACAGTTCTTTGTGTCCCTTTGTCCTTTCTGTTTTCACTGGGTTTTGTAGAAGGTATCACAGGAACTACATCAGTGGGGAGCTACACACAGAGCAGAACTGGGCCGTGTTACCTGCTCTTCTCACACCTCCTTTCCCTGTACACCCAGTGAAACCTGCAGGTTTGAGGTTTTGTGGAAGGGCATATCACGCTTCTCTGTTATTCCTGCCCCAGCTCAGTTCCAGCAAGTGCTCTCATTTCCAGTGTGGGAACTACTGGGATAATCTGTGTCATAACAATGAGAAACATTTTCAGATGTGCTGTATAACTTGTGGCAAGGAAAGCTATCACGTTGCAGACTCCTGGGCCCATAGGCCGGTGGGAGTTTTGAGTCACAATTATATTAATCTTTGAGGATACGTATGTAAGTGGTTATTAAATTCCAGCATATGAATCACAATGATTGATTATAGGTGGTGCTTGAATGCATAGTGTCACTACCTATGCCATAGACTGACATATTTTGTGTATATTCCACATTCTCACAGCTTTAAGAATTAATTCTAAGCATTCCTTGTTTTCCAAAAGAGGAGAGAGCAATGCTACTAAGTGTTACTTAGAGTATAAGCTCCCAGGGCAATGTGCCTTGCTAAAAGACCAGGAATGAGCTTTAATTTAAGTTTGCAGATCAAAATAATTCCTTGGAACGTAGATGAAAATTGTGTGTGCCAATGTAGACTCATTCGCTGAAATGGAACTTGTCCTTTTGTAGCGTTTCCCTGATGTGACTTAGCAACAAGGATCATTAGGCTCTGAGCTGAAAATGAGAAGGAGAAAAGAGCCAGTTCAAAGTGTGCATTGCAGCAGGGAAACCACTGCTGATGCATGTGCTGAAGTGCCATTGCCTTTCCCTGAGATAAAGATTGCTCCTTCATCTCAGCCTCGTTCTTGCCCCCAGTGCTATAAGCAGCCACCTTTTTATCTTTTTTTTTCTTTCATTTTTGTTTTAGTCTATATTATTTTGTGTTCTGCTTTTGTGGTCAAATGAGCAGGTGCTTGTTAAGAAGCATGTAAAGGCTTAGAAACCCAAAATTCCAAAATGCTGTAAGGACGGGGTGTGTGGAGTGATGCTGAAATTCTCCGTGTACAGTAAATCATGAAGAACCAATGACTGGTCCCCCAGAGGCACAATCTGATCGGTATTTGTGACAACAGCTGTAAGTTCTGGAAGCTTTTTCAGTATCTTAGACAGTTTGTTTTCAACCAGCTGAAAATGCGAGCTTGATTTTTGACTCATCAGTGAAGTCAAAGAGTGGTGAAAGAACCGAGTGTGTTATTTAGTTCGCTGCAGAGTCACTGTCCTTGAGTGACTTCTGACTTTTTCAGTCAGCATTTGGTGCCTTTTTACTGAGCATATCCATGAGTGATAAGCAGAGTTCAAAGCAAGGTCAGTCTGCCCCTCTCCATCCTCTCTTGCATGGCCTTTACACCAGAGCCTGCTTTCAGCATGGTGAGTATTGGCCAGGCATGTCCTGGCTCTTTGGACACCTCTATGTTGTGACACCTTTCTGGTTCACGTTTCAGAATCACAAGTTCCTGTTACTGCCCTTTCCTGCAGCCTTGGAGAGCGTCCCCATGCGTGATCATCCTGTGTTCAGGGTTCTCTTTAAAGCAAAGGACACCACAAGCTGCAACATCCTGCAGTTCTAGTCCATCTCCCAATATTTAATGATTTGGATGCTGATTTTTTTTTTAATTTTCATTTTTTTCCCCAGGAAAAATCTATTTTCTTTCATAAAAATAATAGTAATAAAAAAAAATGAATGAAGAAAGTAATCTACCAGCAATTACAAGGGGCCAGAAGAGATAAGCCACTGAAAAAAAAAAGAACCCACATGACAAAAGGAAGAAATACACAATAAATGATTGGTAACAGTGAGGGAAGGTAAGAGTGAAAGATGGGTGAAATCCCAGTTTAATTCTGAGCAGGTCTTGATAACAAAAGATGGCTAAAGGCTAAAGAATTATTTGGTCGTCTTTGAACTTGGCTTAACCTTGAAGAATTTAATTGAAGGCAGTGACTTTGTAAATAATTTTAGTCAAAGTATCTTCAGTCTTTTTCAAATATAAGTCAGAGACCTTTTGTAAAAGGTGCAAAAATAGTAGGAATGCCAACTCTTTTTACCGAAGTATTTTGTAAGTTCTGAGTAGTAGTAAAAGAGTAAAAGAATGCAAAAGATTGAAATGTAATTGGTTTTACTTTTAAGGCAAAAGAGCAAGAAATGTTACCATTTCTTACATTTTTTCTAAGCTCCTAAAACCTAGCTTTATATATCTTTACTCTCCAGAGCTATAGGTTTTCACTGTTTGTGATGTTTGTATCAAACAGGATAACTGAGAAATGTTAAAAAAAATCAAATTGCTTAGAACATGTTTCCCCAGAGTGACATAAACCCTGGCATTTGAATGCTGTGTTCTGCTACCTTACCCTGAGCAGCAAAATGAATGGCTACTGCTAATACATAATCTTATTCTTAAGCAATGCTGAGCAGCTTCCTCAAAATTAATTTCAGACAAGACAAATGATCTGGAGGAGCCAAGCCAATCCCCCCGTGACCTCCCCTGGAGGCTTTTCCAAACTGCCACTGCTACTGCTTGTAAAGCAAGTCATGGGATCTGTCAGAGACCGAGCCAAGCAGCCGAGGCACAGAGCCAGATCCCAAGGCTGGAGGCATTCCAGGCTCTGCTGTCTCTGTCAGATGTTTACTGATAGTGCTCCATGTGTGGGTATAAGGCTCCAGGAAAGAATTCCTGCCATCGCAAAGATAGCCAAGGAGGATGTTTTAGAATATCGCCTTGTGTCAGCTGCCTTTCAACTCCCTTGTCCCTGGGAAGTGCTCTCAGAGCTCACTGAAGCACAGGGACAAGGTAAAAGCCCAGAGTATTTCCAGGCATGGATTCGAAGGGAAGTGTAAACTCAGTTGCTGAGATATGACTAAATTGCTTGGCTACATTGTGGTACTTCTGTCTAATGGAACAGATTGGTATCTCTTTATATCTTGATTTTCTATTCTGTAATAAATATGGATAGAAAGGGAGCCTGACTGGTTCTGTGATACTGTGATATCCAGAGGTTCTTTGTTCTCATCCTACATATCTCACAATATGAGCAATAGAGAAAAGGGAACAATACTCAGTACCATATAAACATTTCACAGTAATTTCAAACACCAAGATGTTTCTTTTTCCTTTTAAATAATTACTTTTCTCCTCTTCAAGCATATGAGGCATTATGGCTGATTTTAGAACCTGCTCTTGGCTTTGTTCATCCTGATTTCAACCCCACCAGAACCAAATGTGCTAAACTGCATTAAGCATTAACACACGAGGGTGGCCCAGCAGACCACATGCAGCTTTTAATTAGACACAGGCAGTTCTGGGTGAGCTGCTTGGCTTACACAGAGTTAAAGGAGAGCAGAGTTTGACCTTCTGACTACAGAGTGCTAAATGCTGGAGCACTCAAGACGTTGTAATACAAGACACAGTGCTAACCTTCCCTCGGAATAGAGGCCACTGTGGCTGTTGCCAACTGGATCAAATGAACGTTTGGAAAGGTGTGTTAAATAGTAGCCAGATCCCATTCTCTTAATTATGCAGCTTTCACCAGTGTGCTGCACTAAATCATCCTTGCCCAGGGGTAGTATAATTACTGCTGAATAGCCTACTGCTGAATAACTTAATATACTAGAGGCAATAATTATTCCCAGAATGTGTCTCTTCCACTTTGCCTGTTTACTTGTGTTCTTCAGAAAAATTATCCCATGACTTAAATACTCTTTAGGGCAGTTCTGGTCCTTGCCTTCTTGAATATTTTGGTCACAAGCTCAGCCCTTTGAGAGTAAGCTAAAAGACTTCTTTAGAAGAATGAAATGGTAATGGAATAAATATCCTCAGTAGCTCTATAGACCATATTTTTAATTCTGTCATGGTCGTGTTATTCATTTTAATTTAATCTCTACTGCCAAGCCATTGCTTCTGAATTGCTCAAAATTCTTCCTGCTTTGGAAGAAAAGAAAGCTAAACTTACAAACCCCAATAACTAAGGTCACTTTTATTTTGAATATTTTAATAGCCCATTATGGTTTACATTTGCATCTGGAGAATTGTCATCAGATCCAATTCTAGATCCAGCCCCACTTCTTTCAGGCACACTGCCCTGCTCTTGCTTTGTGCCTGGCGTGAGTGAGAGCAGCTCGTTGCTCTTACCCCCTCTCTTCACTGAACTGCTTTTATGACATTTGTGGTGAATACTGTGGTGATACTGGTGATCCTGACTTTTCACTGGCATGTCTGAAGGGTTTGCAAAAGGCTCATCCCACAAATGCTGCTGCTGTATTCCCTCCAGATAAGGAGCAGTGTTAGCACTACAGAGTGGGACTCACATTAACCCTCGGATGGTTTTGGCAACTGAATATGTTTCAAAACCCTAACTTACTACTTAATATAGTTGTAATTATTTAAAACCTGCATCACAGTGATTTTGAAAATTTTGCCTACTTTTCATTCAGTTTTGAGTTATAAATGTGTAGTGTAGATCTATCAGTTTGTATTTGCCTGATAGCCTGGCTTCAGCATTGTACACCTTTTATCTTGAGGTATGAGGCTGATTTGACAATTAAATTTAATTTAGTATATTACCATCTGGCTTCAAGGTGGGGGAGATACTCAGCAGAAAGGAAAATCTGGGAACAAAGAGTTAAGTCTGCACTAAACTGAAGAGGACTCCTGTGACCTGGGCATTGTGTATTTGCCCAGGGTGCAAAGCTCCTTGTACATGATCCCAGACTGCATTTCTGTGCATGCTGAAATGTTGCAGCAAACAGTTAAACTCCTGAGAATAAGTGGGGAATGGATTATATTACTTCAGCAGACACTCATTCGAAACCATATTTGCTTATAACCTTATCTGAATAAAGGCTGCCCTGGTTCTGAAATCTATAATGTTATTTCATTACCCTCACATTCAAACACGCATACAAATCTGACAGGCAGGAAATTCATTGGCTGAAAGCAACTTCCACTTCAGCAGCTGTAGCTATTTTGGTTTATTGTCTTGGAGGCTGTGTCAACGAGCCTCCCTATTCAAGTGTTCAGTATTCAAGTGCTGAAGTTTTTGATTGGGAGCAGACTAATATTAATCTTCAGTTATCAAAAAGTCTAATTCATCATCTATTTCCCAAGTCCCCAGTAAAAAGGGTGCTTTTTTTTTTCATATGTCTGAGAAAAATTCATTTTTATTTGCTGAAGTAAGATTTTATTTAAACAAAATTACCACCCCCAGAATAGTATATGAAGCTAAAGAACTTAAGTGTCTGATGTTATGGCATGTGAAATCAAAAGCATTCTCTGTACCTTGGAGACAAGACCTACCAGATGAAAATCAAGTAAACTAATTAGTGTTGAGCAAAGAACATTTTATATATTATGGCTCTCTGGGCTAATTTCACCCCTTTCCAACTACTCATTATATAAAACTCCTTAAATCAGTAGGACATAAGGCACTGCACTGAGAGCAAGGTCAGTGAAACCAGACTCTTTTGGGATATAATGAATGGAGACAGAATTCTCCAAGGGATCTTCTTAATGTATGTCAGGAGCACAACAGATCTCAGACTACTGATTCTGGATCTGCAGTTCTATTTTTGTTTAACCCCAACTGCTGTTTCCATATTTTCTTCATGAACATTTTTAAACTGAATGTGGGGGGTTGATAGGAAGTTCTCATTATCAAACTGTCTCCTCATGAGAAAAAGGTAAAGGTGAACACATGGAAAAAAAAATCAGGACTATGTTGCTATTTGGTTAAAAATCTGAAGTTGATGAGCAGCCTTGTAATAGGACCTATTCCTTATTTTATGGAGGCACATTTTTAATGTATATCTTTATTGCAGAGTTCCTTCAAGTAGGCTGTGTGAACATACAGTAGGAAGGGATCCAGTAAACTCCTGAAACTCTGTTCTAAAGCAAATGTTCATCTACATTTATCCATTGCATACGTGCAAAAGTAATGCTTTGGGAAGAGTCTGTGAACAGTCCTGGCAGAGGTTCTTCAAGCCCAGGTAAGATTTTCTTAATTTATTTAGAAATATTGGTTTTCATTCACATTTAGAAATGACTGTAACGAAAGCCCCACTTAGCAAAACTGTTTCTCATGTGTTGAAGTGCTAAATGCATTTTGTTGAAATTCTATGGTCATTTTTACTCTTACTTAGCACATTCCGCAGCAGACCTCTGTGGGGAAAGATCAGGGAGAAAGCACCAACGATCAAACAAATGAAACAGAGAAAAGGCAGAGAAAATACAGGAAGATCTGGTTTCTTATAAGAATTAAGTACAGACCTTTCTAGACTTGAGAGTTCTTGAACTGCCATGAAACTAAATCAAGTTAGTAGGACTAGCAATTATTTTGAAAACTCAGCAGCTTTGATGCTGAGACAAATAGGCACATCACAAATTGTCCAGAGAGCATCTTAAACTGTGTCAGCCACTGTAAGGAGAAACATGTTCTTATAGTACTGGTAGGAGAGTTGGGAATAATTTGTGGAATGGGGCAGCAGGAGCTGCTGGGGCTGCAAAGAGTTACTGTCTCCTCATAATTGGTTATTTCTATTTAGCAAAGTCTGTGGCTCAGAGTGGAGTCAGATATTAACATATCTAAATCATCTGGGATTGCCCTCTGAGATACACGAGAGACATTATGAAATCCTGCAGGAAAGCCACGGCACGAGCAAGCCTTATTTTGAATAAAACAAGAATTGAGAGGTGTAGGGATTTAATAGGAAAAGCAGACTTGCATGATTTATAAATAAATATGTCTTCTAGAAATGCTACTCACTAATAGTCCATTTAAAATAGTTACAAAAGCTTTGCTTTTGTTTTAGGTGGTGTTTGTCAAAAAGATTTCAGTTAAGAAAACTGAATAAGAAAAAAAAACAACAAAAAAAACCCCAAACAAACAAAAAAAACCTTCTAAAATATAAGTAGCTTAAAAAAGAAACCTAAACTTTAAGTAATATTGCATATTTTCTCTTGAAATCATATAAAAATTCTCAATGGTTGGGTGTTTTGGATGCATAAATGTTCATTGAGTCTTAAAGTTAACATCATGTAAAACCAGGCAAGAAAACATAAATTAATAACTCATCTTAATACACTTTACCCATAAGATTTCAGAAATGTACTGGACCCATCCAAATCTAATAACTTTGTAGAATCATTTTTATTTCTTCAGGTTTATTTCTTATATGAAAAGCATGACTTGTCCATATTGAGCATGAGAAACAAATCTCTTTTATTGCACATAGCACAAACTGGTAATCTGGAAGAAACAAATATCTCTCTATATAAATTTCTGATTTATGTCTGAGGACAAATCTGAACAAAGGCTTTGATTTAGCAGGGGTTTGTCAGGCTGCCTTCAGTCACAAAGGCACGTGCACTCCTATGGTCTAGTCTGTCTCTAATGATTTTTGATGTGCTTATCCTTAGGAAGCTATTTTTCTGTGAACTGCTAAAAGATTTTTATACCCTGAAGTACCTCTACTTTCTCCATTCATAACTAAATTGGAACACTCAATTTTGAAATAATAGTTAGTGTGATTTATTATTTACCAAGGCAGCAATGAAGAAATGTATTTGAAAAGAAGCCAGTAGCAAATTACAATCGATTTGCACAATATAACAAATAAAATGTTTTACGGAGGCAGACTTGCTGTTTGAAATGATATGTGATCCATAATAATATTTCCAAGATGTCTGCTTCTTTATTACTGTCAACAATTCATTAATCATCCTCCTACAAAAAAGGCACCTCACCCTTCCCCCCCTTCAGACATCTAAGAAAGTGCTGATTGTGTTTCTGCAGTTCCACCTCTTGTTTTACAAAATGCTGTCGTTGAAGTAAAATATGCAGAGAGAACTTCTAGCTGTGCCTTCAGGTGCCCTTGGAGCAAAGGCAGGTGAAATGCCTTCTGCTGTGATGGACCCATAGCAGTGGTGATGGTGCTGGGCTGCAGTTACCTGATGTGTTGAATGGCAGCTGTCAACAAACGCAGAAACAGGAGTGACCACATGCACAAATCATTAAATCCTTCCTAAAATAGCATGTGTAGACAGAGATTCTGCCAGCTTTAAGTTCACTAGAAGCAGGCATTCATGGTTGTTTTCCAATAAGGTAAAATAGTGCATTTTTATAACAAACAAACAAGGGACCTGAAAGATCACTGAGTTCCAACCACCCAGCCATGGGCAGGGACACCTTCCACTAGCCCACGTTGCTCCAAGCCCTGTCCAGCCTGGCCTTGGACACTTCCAGGGGTGGGGCAGCCTCAAATTTGTGCTGTTTGTAACTATTTGGGATTCATCCCCAGGGCTGTTTCACCTGTGACACAACTGCTGTGCTCTGTGCAGTTCTGTCACTTGGGAAAGGACATGTCTTTTCTGTTGAGTTAATCCATGCTACTTTTTCCAGCAGTAGTGTTTAGCCATAATATCTTCCTTTTCCCATGTTTCAGTGTATGCTTCCATGGTTCTTGGTGTATTGCTGAGGAAGAAAAGGCAGCAGAGGCCCAAGATGCCTGAGCTAAAGAAAATGTTCTAGTCCAGTGATGAAACGTGCCTCAACGAGACAGACTGCAGAATGAGAAGGTAATTGAATCCTCTGCTGCTCCAGGTGTGTGTTTCTCAGATTGTGCTGGACATTTCACTACATCCCTGACATAACACAGATGAGTTGCAGAGGGATGAATTTGCTGCTTCTGGTGAAGTCTAAATGGAAGATTAGATCTACAAAGATGTTTAGGCATGTAAAGATGCAGATAAATACTGACAGGATCATCAGAAATCCCATGTTTAGACCAGTGAGTTTATTCAGAATTAGGTGCATTATCCATGCAATGCACTTCTGAAAATACCATCCATCACCGAGTTGGATGTTTAAATGTCACTGTAAATCTGTCCAAAACTATTCTTAAAAGAAGAGGAAGACTGAGGAAGAACAACTGCAAAATCTACAGAATAGAAATAGAGCTACTGCTTTATTGTCTCCTTGAAAAAAGCACAGGCTAATTTCCAAGCACAGCTCATTGCTGCCAGAAACACACAGTAGTGCACTAAGTTATCTAAAAAGCCTCAGGAACTTCTTGGCCAGACAGCACAATCTGTTAAGCCAGTCCTTTGATCTGCTATCAGCAGACAGAGAGCAATCTATCTGTGGCCATTCCCTCTGCTGCTCTCCGGGCTGTAGCTTGTTGCTGTGCCCTGAGTGAGTTGTATTTCTGTGTATATCCATGCATTTAGTAATCCTTAATGGAATTCCCTTACATGAGTTCCTGCAGTCCATCCTGAACCAGTGCACAGGCAGGATGAAAATGCAAGGTTAGAACCCTTATTTCAATGAAACTGAGCTGGAAACTGCAAAATGTGGCATTAGTACCAATTAATTTAAATAAAGCAAGAGGTTTAACCCCACTTCGTGCTACACCTTGCTACTTACAGAATAGAAATCACAAGCAGCCAGTACATCAAGACTATTAAAGAAAAAGGGGATAAACCCTTCTGATTCAACTAAAATAAGTTGCATTCCTGCTAATGGAATGAACAAAAGCTCAACCAAAATCTGTAAGAATGTTTGCTGAGGCAGCTGTGGCTTAGCAGCATTTTAATGTAACTGTAAACAACCACAGTACTTATGTATTATTATAATTGCTGCTGTTAATTGTCTTCATTACAGGTGGTTCAGGGGAGACAACATGGGGAAAAATGGTATGAAAGAGCATAACATGACCAGAGCAATATCTTCCAAATTTTTCTTAGTCATGGAATTTGAATTTGCACAAGAAAGCTTTCATAGGAAAAAGGGCAGCACTGAATTTTTATTTTATTTTGTTGTTTGAATGCAAGTCATTTGCTTTTGGAGAACCTTCATGGGGTTTTCAAGTCTTTCATTTTGGAATTAAACTCTGCCACTTGGACAAGGTGGACAGGCAGCTAATTAGCTGAAAAATGGGCATTGAGAGCTTTTGGAAAAGAAAAATATCACACTTTTGTAAGTAAAATGATTGCTGAGGATACAGTATTGATTTAATAGTTTTTCAGCTGAAAATATTTGCTAATTGGAGAACCAATTCCCTATTTTTATCCTCAGCACAGAATCAAGAAGCTTCTGATTTAAGCATCAAGAGCAAATACTTGCTGAAGGAAAAATGAATCCAATAAAACCCAGGATGTGATACCAGATGACATGACAACCTGGCAGCCACGCTCTGGGCATTCTGAAACTGCCCTGTAAATGGACAGGTGGAAATAATCATAAATATGAATCAAAATTTAATATCAAGGAATGCTAGTAGGCAATTATTGCTGGCCAAGATAATAACGTTTTTCAACCATGGTTTTCATCAAAATGGTCCATGGAGTGATAAGTACATTTGTTGTAGTGATTAACAGTAAGATATAAAACCTTCTGATGTGTTGTCCTTGCTTTGTCTCTTTTTCTGAAAAATCATGGTGATAGAAAGAAATGGCCGAAGGAGACAACTATAAATGTCAAATGTTTCTTGAAGGTCCTAAAAATTCCAACAACATATCTGAACAGTATGAGAATTAGTTGAAATTATTTTTGAATAGGTGCCTTTTCTCATTTCCCTCTAGATAACTTTATTTCATCAGGCAGTGTTAATCCTGTGTTAATGCAATATTCAGGAGAGCTAAATCATATCTCTTTTTCTGTTTCAGATGTCATTCAAATAGCAAAAAGCATTTGGTGATCTACTGGAGCTGAATATTTGCAGGCTGCTGGTTGCTGCTGAGAAATGACACCAATCACTTCCTCACATCTGTATTCGCCTCTTTGAATTTTCTCAGGTTTGTTTGGTTTTCTTGTATTGATTTTTTTTCTTTTCAAATACATTTTGCTTTCTATTCCAAATCAGATATTGACATTTCTGAAAAAATTCCAGCTACTAGCTTAATTTCAAGAAATATATGCGCAGCAATACAAGAGCTGTAGTAAATCCCCCAGAACAGGATGCTGCCAGCCCATCCTCCCCTTCATACCCCTCTGTAACACCCTCAGCCCCAAGAAATAAGATATCCATGGAGCTGTGGAAGATAGCATAAAATACAGAAGTAGGAATAAATGAGTGCTTGTTTCTTCCAGTGTGTGTGCCTTGTGCTGTTTTATATCCCTTTCCTGTCCTTCTTTTCATCCCTACTGTCTCATTCCTTTTATTAATTGCTCTGCTTCTATTCCCTTTCCTTTCTTTTTGGCCTCTCTGCTTCTGCAAAAGCATAACTTCTGTTCTACTCATTCACTTTGGCTCATTCATTTTTCTTTTCTTCATTGTCTCTTGACTGTGTAAGTCTCCTTTCCTCCACCCCAGAGAGGTGTTCTCTGTTCTCTTATTTCCCTCATTCTGATCTGTCTGCTCCTCCTTCTGGCTCTAATTCTTCTGATTCCTTTATCGCACGTGCCTTGCCTTACTGACCCCTTTCTTCTGCATTCTGCTCCTTCTCTTTGTCTTTATGGCCTGATTGACTTCTTCCCTACGGCCTTCTACGTAGCTGACTCCATTCTCTCCTGTCCCCCCCAGTGCACAGCTGGCACATCCAGCTCCAGCCCCTGATCCTCACAGAGCCATGGAATATCCTGATGTGGAAGGGACCCACAAGGGTCATCTAAGCCCAACCCCTGGCCCAGCACAGACACCCCAAATGTGCCTCTGAGAGTGTTGTCCAAACTCCTGGAGCTCTGGCAGCCTTGGGGCTGTGCCCACTGCCCTGGGGAGCCTGGGCAGTGCCCACCACCCTCTGGGGGAAGAACCTTTTCCTGAGATCCAAACTAACCCATTCCCTGGGTGCTGTCCCTGATCCCCACAGAGCAGAGATCAGTGCCTGCCCTTCCTCTGCCCCTCCTGAGGAAGCTGCCCCTGCAATGAGGTCTCCCCTCAGTCTCCTCCAGCTCAGTGTCCTCACATGCTTCCCTCAGGCCCCTTCCCCATCTTTGTAAGGCTGCTGTGGATGCTTTCTAATAAAGTTATATATTTTTTTTTTTTATGTTCTAGTGCCCTAAACTGCCCCAATGTTGCGGGTGAGGCTGTCCCAGTGCAGAGCAGAGCAGGACAATCCCCTCCCTCACCCGATGATGTTGTGTGTGTTGCCCCCCAGGACAGGGATGTCCCTCCTGGCTCCAGGGCACTGCTGGCTCTACCTTGGTTCTGCTGCATCATTCAGTGTCTGGGCTTCTTCTGGAGCCTTCCCACCTCCTGCGCTGCATCTGTGGCTGCTTTGGGTTATTCTACTGGGGTATAAAGGAGTCAGAGTGACCTGGAGGCGTGCTCCCTTTCAGAGAAGGCTGAGGAGGCGATGTGTCCCTGTCCAGGGTCCTGTCCCTGTCCAGGGTCCTGTCCCTGTCCAGCAGAGCGCATGGGGCTCTGGTAAGGGATGGGCGACTCAGCTCTGCTGTGCTCTGATTGTTCTGCACTTCCCAGAGCTGGGAGATGCAGGGCATAATTAGATCAGCAATTAAGCTTTTTACAGGCTGGAATCATTTGTAAGTCCCACTGATGGGTTTGGATAGAGAAGGGCTGATTTTATGTAGAAAGGAGATTATTGAATTGCGATATATCAGTCATAATAATTAGCAAGGCCTGTGCTGGCTGCAACAGAATGAGGGAGTTTGTTTTTTCACTTTAATTAGTGGGTTCTAACTTAGATAACGAATATTTGAAGTTTCACCTTCACATCTAAGGCCCTCTTATATCACGTGAGGGTCCATACTGGATCCAGTAGCTTGGTACCACTGAAATCTCTGTGGTTTGACACTGATGGACTGCTAGGTGTGATGGCTGCATCTGCACCAGCCTGGGAGCCCTCTGCTCATGCTGGGAAATTGTTAAATGCTGGTTTGTTTTCCACTTTGGATGATTTAAGTAGCATCCACTCAGTGATGAGCATTTTGGGGATTAGTTCAGGCCAGGAACCAGCCCCACCAGGCAGCTGGGGTAGGACTGCCCTGCTTTGGAAACAGGAATTGGGCTGAATGGAAATGAACTGGTTGGTCCAAGGGCCTGAAGGTTGTTGTGTTGTGGAAAGTACTGTGTTATTTTTAATCTGTTCAAAGTCAGTTCTGTAGCATCCTATGGACTCGAATTCAGGAAATCATTCACAGTGGTTATTTTGTGTCTGGAGTGCCAGATTTGCAGAGAGGTGGATTTAAACATGTCAATAAGAACAGAATTTTCTAAGAGTCGAATCAATTCCCCAATTCTTTCCCAAATCGTATGCGGATCTATTGTTTAATGTTCTTTATGAGCTTCGTTAAATTGGTAGAACGAGCAGCACTAGATCTATGGGGAACACCTTTTTTTATATATATACCAGATAGTTTTGTCCTTTTTTTTCTGGAAATGGTAAAAATATAAATGTTTTTACTGGTTTGTTTGTTTTTTGTTTTTTGGTTTTTTTTTTGAGCATTAGTTCGTTTTGATCACTCTCATCCATCTTACACCAGTGAAATTCCACAAAATGCTGCTGATTTACACCAGCCCAGGTAAAATAAATAAATAAATAAATAAATAATACAGTCATAGGGAACTCAAAAGGGTTTTTTACATAATATTGCATTTTTTTCTGTAGAAATGTCTCTCCTGTCCACTGTTTTTCCTACATGTTTTAAAAATGGGAAAGGCCTGCTAGTGCCAGAGCATTTTCCCATGCTCTTGTACAAGCAGGTTATAAACAGATTCCAGATTGTCAGGTACTGAAATGAATTGTCAGGCACTGCAATAAGAAACTTCCTTGCCTTTTTGTCACCTCAGGCTCATGTTAAGAAACTTAGTCTAGGATGTTTTTCAGTTCCCTTTTCCTTGCATGTTACCAATTTTGCAGATGCTTTTACCAGTGCTACCTGTAACTACATTTCCAGCTGAGCCTCCAGTCCAACCAGGAGTGCTACTGTATTTATCAGAAATGTGTGTGTGGAGAGTGTGCTTGTCATTGACCCATCTCCTTCACCTCTCCCTGCAGGAAGAAATGATGTATTTTATTCAGAAGTTAATATTGGATGTGTTTGCTAAATCTTATGTTCTTCATGTCTGAGGAGTTAAAAGGTCAAGATGACAATGTAAATCTCAGAGTACTTTCCCAGCATTGATTTCAGTTCTGCCTATTCTTTAAGGATTGTTTATTCTTGGAGAAGGGATCCCATGTGATCTTGCATCTGAAGTAATTCCTGCGCTGGTGTTTAATGCAGAAGGCATTTGTGGACTTCTAACACACAAGGTGAGAGGAAGTTCTCAGCAGATCTTCACTCAGATTTCCATTTCTGCAGGACTTTTCCAGGGTGTTCTGGTTGCAAGGTGGGGATTAGATGTCTTCCCTGTGGCCTCAAGTGTCTCTGTTTGCTACCAAAACCAAATTTCTAGCCTTTCCCCCATGCACCCATTGCCATATTTTTTAGCTCTGGGTGCTCTGCCACAGGTCTCCTACATTGCATGGCTGTGATGATCAATTCCTAACACATTTACAAGGTGCTTCCAGGAGTGACTTGCATTCCAAGTGGGCAATTAGAGACAAAGGTGGTACCTTTGTTTAATGTTTTATATTTAAAAAATCTCTAAAGTATCTTCTAAGCTCTAATGACAGGGTTATCAACAAACATGAGGAAAACACAATATGAATTATTTATTCCTTCGTCTACCTCCCAACCAAATAAAGTCTTGTTTGGAATCAAATCACAGCTCTGGCAGAGATGTGCATTCTGGTGAAGGAGTCAAAGATGCGATGACAAAGTTATTTCTGCTAGCAAAACTCTTATAAGGCAATTATAAAATATATATGTTTCCTTATATTTACATATAAGTGTAGTTATATACATCTCTATATAAATAGTAGTGTTGTAATAGTACAGTTTTATATACACATTTTATACAACAAATATGTGAAGAGTTTATCTAAATATATTCACAGTTTCATTCTTTTGACTTAAAAATAAAAAATTCTGATTTTTTTCCATAACAGACTGAAGTAATTGGCACATTTGATAATACATTTTCTCCGCTGAGATTTGCGAAACATCAGAAACTCCTCTCCTTCATTGGGATGAATTAGAATATTGGAGTATATCTGTATTTCCCACTTAAAAACTGAATTTCAAAGTTTCAGTCATGGAGTTTCTAACTAGATAAAAGACTTCGAAACTGAACATTCTGAAATTTCTGTGAGAGGCCCCCACTACCAAAACCTCACCACACAAACCCAATGCAGTAGAGATTGTACAGATTCCAGTGGTTTCTAAATTCTGGCACCTTATTTTGCATTGATTTTACTGACAGCTTCATCTGGAAAGGAAATGGAAGAAAACAGTCATTTTAAGTAAGCTAATTCTGTTATTGATTTTAACTTTCATACCTATACACTTGTAATTGTTCCTGTCGTAGTTTCAGAATCCATGATGGTCAAATGAGGTGCTCAGCTTTGTATTGCTTTTTAAGTTACCAAGTAATTCTTACAAATGATTATAAAGAGTAATGGCCTAACTTAGTAATTCTGTGTAAAATCCCTAAGACAACCTTTTTTTTCATCATAAAGCATGCTTAGAATTCAGTGCATTCATATTTTAAATAGCCTGTCTTTGTTTACAATCTGTTTGTGCCCACTTTAGCAAGAAACAAGACAATGTGCTGAGGGTATGGGTAGACAATGCTCTGGGTGCAATGGAAACACAAAAATAGCAGAGAAATAAAACTATCATGCAGTTTTTAATCTGTTTAACAGTAAATTCCATCCAGATGTCAGATCAGGTCACGATTACAAATGAGCTACAGAGTCGGTGCCTGGGAAACGAGTTAAGCAACAGGCTGATGTTAACTCTGAATTTTTGCTTTTGTCAGTTTAACTATAACTCGAGTAAAGGTGGGTGGAGTTTTTGGTTAATAAAGACTTAATACTGATAGAATTTTGTTGTACCGATTTTGATGTGCACATCATGTAAATTTAAGATCTGTGTTCTCTTTGTGGCAATTAAAGTGTTGGTCAGCACTTACGAGAAATGCTGACCAAGAAGTCCAGTTGCCGAATCAGCCTCTTTTCCCTGATGTAGCAAACAATTTCTCTGGTCAAGAACTCCTGTTACCTTCTGATCTTCAGGTTCAGTTGCTAATTTTCTTATTCTTGAGTTTAACTCAGCAGAATTTTATTCTCTCTTGAACAAAATGACCCACAGTTTCAACTGTGCCGTCTAGAAAAGATTCAGAAGATTCTTTATCTTCTGAATAAAGATTTTATACTTTCTTTCCTGAAGTACCTCAGACTTTTTAATTATCAAAGTCATAATTTTATGATCCAAAGTCACAGGAAAAGGGCAAGCAAGGAATAGGTCTGGGAAATTATTAACATCAGCTTCATCCAAATGTAATAATGTTTTAATAGGCATTTTCTTTTAAGTCTTTTCAGATACTTTAAGAATAAAATGAAAATAAAGCATCTTAATTACTCGTTCAGAAAACAGGAGTAACATAGTCATTATAACAGAATTTATTCAATCACCTTTAAGCATCCAGGAAGAGTACCCAAACCCAAAAAGGAGTACCCAAAAAATAAAGTACCCAAACCCTTTTTATTTCCAGCCCATCAGAAGACACTGGAGACTATCCTCATGCTCTGAAACTCAAGGAAAAGTTCTCCTTAATGAGACAGGGAAAGACCAGAAAGGAGGGACAGAAAAGTGCAATTATTTTTTGGAACAGGATGAGTCCTGCAGAGCCTGGTCTCCATCAGATCCCAGTTACCTCAAAGAGTTAATGGCTTTGAAGCTCATGATTTTTTTACCAAGAATGCTCTCCAGAATTTTTATTTAGATGATTTCCATCTCATAGGCTCTTACTGATAGAGTTGTTTGAATCTTCAAGCTCCATTATCCCTTGTATCAAAGGAATGAGAAGACATATGTACCCATATAAAATCAGGGGGCATCATCCCTCCTTTGTGCTGAGTAGGTGCCATCTACCAGCACCAGATGGAGAAGAGCCATAAATCCAGTGCTGGCTCACTCAAAAAGTGTGTCCAGCCACATTTTGTTTGAAATTTCAGGTCCTTTTCTTAGTGCTAAACACCCCCTTGATCTTTGTCCAAGCTGCTGAAGATCTGAGAGGGTCAGTATCCTCTTTGGCTTCAGCTGAAATCGTTTGTTCTTAGGCAGCTTTTCCTTACCAGCTCCAAAACCTGCTGCACTGGATTATTTTTGCAATTGGCAATTTGGCAACTTCTCTTATCTAAAGATGCCACAGATGCTGCAAACTCATTTAATCAAAATTCAAGATTCATTTTCTTTGTGCTGTGAACTGCTAATGTGCCATTTCAGTGCTTTACTGGTTGTCCTATGAGTAAATCACCAGATGACAACAAATACCAGTATCAGTTTAGGCTGTATATTCTTTTGTTTCTTGCTTTAAAAATTGGACAGAGAGCAGACAGCTGGTTTTAATTTATTTTTTTTTTTAAAAAATTGAAATCTTTCTACTCTCCATGATCTTCTAAAGGAAGAATTTAAAATCTGTTTTGTAATAGTTAAGCTCTTAATGGTTTAAAACAGTAATGTAGAGGGTTTAAATCTTGTAACAAGTAATCTCCAGAGTATTTGCTACCTGGTTTTAAGAATTACTCACTGAGACCGGGTGGGGCTGTGGAAGTGCCAGGAGCTCAATGAAGCCCTCGGTGATGCTGCCACAAGAATTGTTTGGCAGAATTGGCCATCACTGCTCACCTTTGCTGTGAACCGACCAGCTAATAGAGGGAAAAAATCCAGCCCAAGTTCTGTGGCTTCCCTTCCCACTGCATCTTTGTTTCATAATCAGGGCTTGATACTGTGAGCAATTTGGAATGTCTATATTGATTAAACCTTAGGAGTCTTCCCTTTAAATTCTATCTGGTATTCTGCAGCCTATAATGAACATCACCGAATGCAAGGTGTCTTCTGGGAAACACCTTGAGATTATCAAGTTTAATTTCCCCCAGGAAGTTCTTACAGCAGTGCAATCAAGCTAACTTTTACTCTCTGTAATGGAAGAAGATTTAATCTACAATTTTTCACCCACCACCATTCCCTAATTTTCTTCTTTTTTAAAAAGAGGTTCACTCCGCTTTTAGGTTCCTGCTAGACTTTTTCCCACAGTGCAGCTCATGAATATTCCATCCCTTTTTAGTATTCTGAATATGTAGAGGCAGCTTAAAGCCTATGGTTAGTCAGGAATTTATGTCAATATTGCAATTAAATCTTGTCTGTAATAATAGGTGACCTTTAATCTAGTATATATTGAGTCCCCTAATCTCTCAGATTGTAATTGAGTGATGGAGATGCAAGGCTTTGTGAAAGAAAGGCAGATCATAAAGAAATAATTATTTTTTTGTGTAAACTATGATTTTCCAATTACTCCTCTCAGCTGGGACAGAAAAATATCTAACTCATGGTATGTTCTGATGCAAAATTAATCCTTTTGTAACTGTGCCTTTTTTGATTAAAGACTAATTTTTCTTTCTTCCAGGCAAAATCCTCAACCCCTGTGGTAATTTTAATGTAACTTTTTTTCTTTCCTTGGATATTATTAAAGTATAAGCATCTTGAAAAATACAGGTTTAAACAATATAAGATAAATAATGATCAGAACTCTTTCATTACCTGGAAATATTACTTTGATGGCCAAGTGTATCTGTTACATGGAAAAAAAAAACAAGACCCCAAATAGCATGCAAGATTCAACTTTTCAATTTATGAAATAATTATGCCATTTTTATAATTAGTATTTAAATATATGTAAACATGGTTGTAGATGCTGAATGCAGAAGGAGCTAAGCCTTCGGTGACACTGTGTGTGAGGGATAAAATAGGGATAAGACTTGAATGGCCAGAAATTCTGGGCAAATATTGATGGAAGCATTTGCTGTGCCCTTTGCATCACAGGAGAGAAATTTTTAAAGACATCCCCTCGAGGGGAAACGGGACAAATAAAGGCCAAGCAGGGACATGGGTACAGTTTCTCATCGAGTTTGTACCTTTGCTCTGCAAGTTTATTCTCTTCCTCATGTTACATCAGCAGTACAATGATTTTTCAAAGATGTAAATAAAGGAGCCTCCTGCTCAGGGCATTGCTGGATGTGTCTTAGAGCAATACTCCTTTGCTCAGGATGAACAAAGCCTGGGCTAAAAGCACAATTAAATTTGCGTGAAACACAGCTTAAAAATCCAGATTTTGGAATTTACTTTTTTGCAATCTGTATATTACAAAACTACCTTAAAAAATACTTATTTATACTTAAGACCTCAAGACATTTGACTAGCTTTTGCTGTATTACTGTGGAACTTTAAATCAAAAAAATAACAGACTGAATCTCTTTTTTTTTTTAATCCTTGAAACAGAATTTAATTTATGTTGATACATAAAGATTTCAATTATTTTTTTTATTATTATTATTTTCACTTTAAATTCCAGGGAGGGAAGTTCAGCTCAGAAAATGCCCAACCACCCTCTCTATTTCTTTTAAATCAACTCTGGTTATGAAACTGTAGTTAAGACATGGACAGCCTCTGTGCACTCTGAATGAGATCAACTCACTTCATATACTTAAAATTACAAGAAAATCCTTTTTGAGGTTGAAGTATTCCAGTAATTTTCAATCCCCTTGGTATGGGCTATGTCAAGAGATGGCCCCACAGGAGTGTGAAAGAAATCTCTGCAGTCCCCTCCCAGAAATGAAAGAAGACTGATAAATATCCTCTGAAGGATTAATTAGAGGTTTTTCAAGAGAACCAAGGGAGGAAAAGACACAAAAGCAAAAGGGGAAAAGATTTTAAGTAAAAGGCATGTCCCTAACAGTGGAAGAGGGCTGATAGGTGAACAGGGAGGAGGAAGGAACATTCCTTCTCTATTTCTGCTTCAAAGAGACCATTAGAGACTTAGATTGGTTCTGATGGAGTGAGAGGGATGGGTCACTGGTTTGAGAGAGAGATCTGAAGAGGGATGGTAAATAAAAAGCTTTAATCAGTGTAGAAACGAGATAGAGACAAGAAGTGAACAAATAACTGAAAACACAGATATAACAAAGGAAGAATTATTTTACAGATGACTGAAGTTCTGTTTTCTTTTATGGCAAATGGGAAAGAGCTACAAAAGGACCAGAAAGGTTCCTTTGCTCACTTTCTCCATAGGGACACACACAGGCAGAAATGGAAACAAAAATAACACAAGAGAAGATAATCCCAAGCAGTGGAAAGTAAAAAGATTAAAACTGAGAGCTGAGAGTTGCTGTTGCCCACTTAGAAAAGTGGGAGATATGAAAAAGAGAGACTCTCTAACACTGTGACACTACCACAGGTTGTCCCAGGTAGTCATTGGCAGCATGAGCTGAGCAACACCAAGAAAGCTCCAAAAGAAGCAAGAGGAAGGAGACTTCCCTGTAGGAGAGGGCAATTCAACACACAGATCAACCTGATTAAGACTTTTTTTTCCTCAAACTGTACAGAAATGGCTCAACTGGAAATCCCTGCCATACAAAAGTTGGTGCCTCCTGTGTGAGTGCAGTCCAGAAGACTTCAGGTACATATTTGCCCTCCTTAAGTAATTTCTTGCTGAAAATATTTTTCCTCACTCTCCAGTCCTTGTAGCTGTTTGCTAAAAATAAACGGACCTGATGGTGAATACAAGTTTTATAAATGCCAAGATGAATTTGCAGGATGAATTTAAACTGTGACTTGAACTAAAATAATTGATATTTTGTAGGTTGTTCATGTTGTTTGTGTAGGTCTCTCATCACTTGAGGTATGTTTAAGCTTTTTAACTGATACTTAGTGCTTTCAAATTAGTAAATGAATCCCCTGGGCACACAGCAGCTCAACATACCTGGGGTCACGGTGTATACAGCTATTTTTTGTTGCTATCTACAGATTGTCTTGACATGCAGCATATACCCACAGGGTCAGAAGAATTGCCCTTTGATTACATGTACAATAATCTGGATCTCCCAAGGTATTCAAGTGGTTAATTAAATATCAAGTAATTGCTAAAACTACTAAGTGACATTTAATTAGTATGTTAATTGATATCAAATTTGCTCTCACTATCTTGTTTTATGTTAATAAAATCCCTAAACATTTCTTGGAAGTAGATTAGGAAACAATGTTCTTCAAATGTACTAATGCAAAACAGCCCTAAGCATCACTTCTGCTTCTGGAACTTCACTTCTGACTTAAATTTTTATCCCAGCTCTTATACTTTCTGTATCTTTAAACTTACTTTGTGCTAAGGGTTTATTATATTTAGTAGTATAGACCTCTCTTGGAATTGATTTTGACTTTTCTAAGCCTGTAATACCTTAGAAATCTATCAAAAGTGTGAGAACTGTGAACAAAATCTGGGGCTGCCTCTCTTCCCTCGGGCACCTCCAGAGCAGAGACAGGGAGGCATATGGGCAATGTGCAGTGCCTCTGTTTGGCTGCTGGGAGGGGGGTGTTCCTGCACTGCCTCCCCACGTGGAATGTGGAAGTCTGTGCTGCACACAGAACACAGAATTGCCATCACAATATTCAGTGATTCAGTATTCTGATTATTCTGCAGCAGTGAAATGCTGCCTTAGTGGGCGTTCACACAAGGAAGGGTGTTCTCCTCCTCCTCTCCATGAGCTTACCCAGGAAACAGCCCTGCTTTCCCCTTCAGCTGGAGCCTTCCAAAAATGTCCCTGCTTGCTTTGATTGAAGAGCATAGCCATAATATGGAGAAGAGGCGCCTTTAGGCTTAGGTCCAGAAAGCCCCTGACTGAACTCCAGAGTGACAACAGCCCTGAGCTTGTCCTTCCTTTCAACCACTGAAGTGTTCCCCATGGCCACATCAGGAACAGGTGAACAGACCAAAGTTGAATCCACTAAGAGAAAAAGTTGATTTCCTACTGTTTAATTTGAGAACACACTGCAAAAAAAAAATAAAAAAAAACCCCTATGAATATTCATGTGAATTTTTAAATGAATTCCTTTCAGCTGTGCTCGTGCCTTTTGTGTGTCAGCCTTCTGTGGAGCTTCTGCGGTTTATTGGTGCCAATGCACAGAGAGAGTTGGTTTTACATTCAGGATCACAAAAAAGCAAAGTCTAATTTATTCTCCATGAACATTCACACCCAATTACTTCAGAAGAGTCCAACTGGGGAATAGAAACAATGGTGTATGACCACGCAGAGGGAGGAAACTACACGGCTCTGATGCTAAACCTCCTGTGCTTCCAAATCTGGAATATCCACAGAAGGACTGGAAAGGGAGCAAGTTGAGGAGGGACTGTCAGAGAACTTTAAATTATGAATAACTAAAACCGTGACCTGTTTATTCATGGATATGTCACAGGGGAAAAAAGAAAAAAAAAGGAAAAAAAAAAAAAGAAAAACAAAAAAAAAAAAAAAAAAGGAAAAATTGGTGAA
>JAWWMP010000148.1:2677564-2816196 GCA_035047865.1 Dendrocincla tyrannina | reverse complement strand
GATTTTTTTTTTTTTTTACAGACTGGAAGGTCAGGATAACACTTAATGAGAACAAAAGATGAAGCAAAATAGCAGATGGGAGGGGGTTAATTAAATACACTGATTGCAGTAATTTTATAATTCCAGAAAACATCGTCCTGTTCTGGTGCTTTAAAAATCCAGCTCTAATTATTATGCTGAGTATGAAAACTACCTCAGGGTAGATTCTGCCAGTGCCTTCCCATTGATTGCCACTGAAATCTAATACTGGAGTATTTCCTCTGCCAGGGCTGGCTCAGAATATCTACTGTAACTGCTTGTAATTCAGCAGCAGTAGGAACTCTGAAGCCAAAGGTTCCACTATGCATCTCAATCCCAACACAGCGTCCATGAAAAGCTGGATAATTACTTTTAAGTCATAAAGATGGCAAATAAAAAAGTAATTCTTTGACTTCTTGAACAGGTTCCTGTTTGTGTTCAATCCCTTTAAAACAAAATGGCAAAACTAGAAATATTCCATTGTAACCCAGCTAGGAAAGGAATTTAACCCAGCCCGGCCTCATCTGAATTTGTCTGAACATGAGCTGAATGTGAGAAAAGAGCAAGATGACTTGAAGTCCGTTGTGATGTGCTCCCTACCTCATGAAATGTTATTGTTGGCTTACTGAGAGTTCCAGGCATAGAAGTTTGTTATTTGTAAGGGATAATAAGCACAAGACACCACCCCTTTCTTTTAGAGACCCAGCTCTGCCAGAATTTTAGGGGAAAGAGGCCACAGTATTAATTCATTAATATTGACACAGAACCACATCAGCCCCTTGCAGAGAAGGGAAACAGAAAAACATCTAAATTGAAGAGGTTTAGGCTGTAGAAGAAAACAATCAAGGTGTAATTTTTAATGGCGCAGTTGAATAAACAATAAGACAAGACTCATTGAAATCCTATGTAAGTTTATTGTCAGGGTGGAAGGAGCTGATCTAATCTGGGGAAGCTCATAAATAATCATTCCAAGGGAACATGATAGAGCAGAATGGCCAAAAGAATAAAACATCATGATTTGGGTGCTTTTCTTCCACCCTTAAATCCATTTTAAGAGAACATATACTGTACTTTTTTTAATGAATTCTAACCTGTGCTCTCTGGGAAGAAATAAGAGGGAGAATATTATCTTTAAATATGCAGAGATAAATTGTTTTCTAATCTGTTGTAGAAAATGTACATTTGCAGTTAGCTATAAAATACTTGTTCTTTTCATAGCTGTTATTAAACTATAGAGCTTTCTAATATAAGAATGGGGATATTAAATTATGGATATTTATAAGTGATAGCCTCATAATTTTTTTTAGAAAAATTAAAATCACCTGCAGGAGCAGGGATGAGGAAACACTCAGAATTTCCTGAGGAAAGGAAAAATAGAATAGGGTCTGCCTTTAGATAAGAACAACATTTCAAATTTCAGACAGCTACAATGTTACATTATTTTTGCAAAATCTGCTTTTATTAATTTTGAAACTAAACACTTGAAAATTAGAGAGAAAACTTCTATCCATATATTTTCATAACTATGGTATTAGTTATTACAATTAAAAATAACAACACCCAAATACTGTTCCTGGATTTGAATGAGCAAAAGAAGCCACTTCTGTTCTTTCATTTACATTATCACATCTGTAACAATTTGTAAACTCAACTTTTTAGGATTTAATTATTTAGGAGCCTTTAATGAGTGTTTTATAGAAGGTAAAAATCCTCCCTTTGTTTTCAGTTTCAATGAAGAGATTAGAATAATTAAGTAGTGATTAGACTTGCCTTGACCTTTCCTAACAAACCTGCTTATTAAACTGGCAAACCTCCAAACTTTTTCCCTTTCCTGGACACAACTTTTTCTCTTCTGGAGAGCTCCAAAGGGCACCAACTGGCCTGGAACAAGTCAGAACTCTTCTCTGCAGACTCCTTTGCCCTAAATAGCAAATAATTAATTATTTGGAGGACACAAGTAACAACTTATTCACATCTAGGACAATGTTGTCCTTGGACTTTGGCAATACCTCATTTTCTTTATCTGCCTTAAACTAAGGACTCTGATATTATTCATCTTTTAATTTCAGTATCTTGCTGGCAGGTTGTAATATGGAATGTTATGTTAAAAGTGGTTAAAACATCTTCAAAAACATCTTTTGCCTGTCTTTTCCAGGATAGAAAAAACCTCTACACTTAACTATTACCTATAAGGCATTCTTGCTTTTTTCAATTTTCATATTTATTGTATAAACATTTAATCTATTAGTTATTTAATTTGGTTTTTACCCATTGATGGCCTAAGTTAAGATAAAAATTCTTTAAGGCTGGGGTGTTTTTAATATTATCTTGAGAATTATTAGGTGACCACAAGCCTATTAAGAACAGATGTTAAATCAGATACTGGAGTGACTTCTAGATCATGTTTTGTTCTCCTTTATATGGACTAGAAATTTCTCAGTGTAGGAAGTTCTGCTGACCCCACACTGGTGACTCGTTTCTGTATTGCTGCTAAATAAAAGCAGACCCATGTCCGTGACCCAAGGAGATGGAAAGCCTCTGCACTTTGGGGGCAGGCAAACCATTTTAAATTTATATACTAAATCCGTTTTCATCCTTATCCTCCAAACGTGTTCACACGTGTGACGTGCCAGAGCTGATGTGAAGGCTCCAGCCCTACAAGCTTTACCTTTTCTTGTGCCAAGGGCCAGCTGAGCAGCCTTCCAAGGAAAGGTTTATTTCCAAAAGGCACTGAATTCAAGCACTGAGATTCCTTTAGTCAGAGCATTGTCTGATTTTTACACTTCCCAGAGTGGCCAGAGAAGAGCACAAACTAAGCAGAATTTATGCCCTTCTGATGTGAGCTCTGCTCTCTGTTTGCCTCTTCTGGATCACCAGAAGCACTTTCTACTTGTTGCTGCCCTGCTTTTAGTTTGAATTGCCTGTATGGAAGGCAGGGTTTATAAATATGATTATTCAAAACCAAACCCCTGAGCTTCAGATGTTTTGGATCAACCATGATTTTATCTATTTTTTGACATCGTTTCCTTGGTTACACGATATCAAAGCCAATTCATTTTAAACCCAGATATGTCCCTGTATATCTTTTAAAAATGTGTTGGCACAGTAAGTCCACTAAACCTCACTGCACTGGCTAATGAGGTTACTCCTTTAGGATATTGCTGTTATTCCATTTGGAAAAAGGTGGAGGGGAAATGTAGCCAGAAAGGAGTGCAGTTCAGAGCCCTGTTCCTTGGGAGCAGCATTACAGAGGGTCATAAAGAATGGGAAGATATGGGGGGAGGGAAGACGACCAGAGAATCTCCAGCTGTGTGTTTACTGTTGTCCTGTCTTCTCTGAAGAAAATCATCCAGCTCTTCTGCTCCTAATCTGGTCTGGGCAGGTGTAGACACCTGACTGCCTGCACTGGAGGCCAACGTGCTGCTTTCAACTCTGAACTGAAGTTTTACAGAAAGCTAAAAACGGGAAAGCTTTTAATGTACGTAGACGAGGGGAAAAAAAGGCACAATTAAATGAACTTTTTGGCAATATCCTACCTAAGAGAACTGCTGTGTGACAACGTGGTCACAAAGAATCTCTGAAGATACTGCAGAAACTTCGTAGTGCCTTTCCATTTTAAAAGTGCTTTCATAATTTCAGCGTGCACTGAATTATTGCTTTTCTATTATTTATAGCCCAAAATATTACTGTAACAATATCATATGCATATTAATAACCTCATCTGAGATTTGATCTGTAATTGAGAATAGTTTTTTTATATTTGATGCATATTTAATACAGAACCAAACTTTTCTGATTAAAGGCAAATGATTGCTTACTATTTATTTTAGGCCAGCCCCTCTTCCTGATGTCTGAGCTCTGCCATGTTATGCAGTTTCCAAAGGTGCATTTCTAATGGTTTTGAGGTTTTTTTTCACAAAACATTCAGAAAAAGCATGGGCAGAACTTGTGGCAGGAGAAAAGAGACACAGAAACTGATTTTTGTAAAGGAAGTTAAATATTCCAGTGCATGAACCCAAGCTTCCTGAAAGACTGGCCAGTATTACCATTACCTGTCCAACCCTTCTGCCTTCAGAAGAGAAAAATGATCTCTCTGAGCTGGCCAAGGTGGTGCAAGGCTGGGCCTGCAGGAGGCACAGAACACAGCTGGCATGAAATGGTGGTGAGGGTGTTGGTGTGGCCACAGTTAACTTGTCACTCTTTCGGGATTGAATTGTATTTCTTTATCGTTCCTTTTCCGTTTATATCTTTTCATTTGCTACCACACTCTCAGCAATGCATTTAAAAAATAAATTAGTTCTCTAACTCAGAATTAAAAAAATTAATCTTGACTGTACCATAGCATGAGTAAGTGCCAGATGAGATGGTTTTGCTCAGAATCTCTTGCATTCAAAGCCAAATTCCTACTTCATATCCTCCTAGGGAAGTAGACAGTTCCTTTGAGAGATCATTTTAATTCAATACATGCACTTTATAGAATTGATTTTCATTTCCCATGTAAGAATGTCATTCACTGATGAAATGCCAATGCTCTAAGCTGTGAGGACTGCTGCAGTTTGGTTTTTTGGTTTTGTTTTTTTTCCTCCCCAAATGAACACATTCTCTTGTTTCATGGATAGCAGGATGACTCATTCAGTTCCAATTTTTAGTGGAAAACTCCAAAGGTATATCTCTGTACCAGTTCAGCACCTCTGTGAAAAAAACAGGAGAAAAAGACCTGGATTATATGCAGAACTTCATGTAGCCTTCAGAAGGAAAACGCATGTTCCTCAGAAGGTCAATAAACACAGGCAAAAGCCGAGCTGCCACTGCCTTGTATCATCCCAGCTTTCCTGAATCTACCTCAAGAAAAAGGAGACAAGCAGTGATCCCCTTGGGATGTTATTTGACATCAGACTTCCCAGTTAAGAGAATGTAACACTCTTGGAGATCTCACGATAATAATAGGCAAAGGCAAAACTTGGGAAAGTACGAAGTTGTTAGTGGGGCACTTTAACCCGAGTGTTTGAAAATATTCTCCAGAACAGCAGGAACCCAGACGTGCTTGAGGAGAAATGAGTCTCTCTGTCAGTGAGTTCAGACACAAAAAGGAAAAACCACTTATTTCTGGCAGTGACACTTTGGTGAGAGAGAACTCGCATTAAATACTGGGACTACATGATACTTCCAAGAGTTTACTGCAAGTGTTGCAACAATTAAACAAAGACAGGTTCTGCAAATTCATATGTGACCTTGTAATTGTGGAATTGCTGCTGTGTTGTGAAGTTATTAATAAAAGCAATAAAAGAGAAGAATATAAAGAATATGAACCATTATATCTAGTTGTGAAGTCTTCAGTCTTTTTGCTCTGTACCAGAGGGAACTTCCAGAATCTTCATAATGATTAGTGTGACAAATTAGCTGGAGGAAGCCCCTCTTTGGTGTGCTGGAGCTTTAGCGCAGCAATGGCTGGTTTAGGCAAAAGCTGTTCTGAGGTTGAGAATTTGCCCCAACGGGTGTTGATGGTAAATGGCCTTCAAACTGTGAGTTTTAAATATCTCTAGACTTTCTCTAAGAACCCAAATAAACGCAGGCCATTTGTTAGCCCTCTCAAGAGCTGTTTGGTGGCAAGGTTCAGGCTTTCTCTCGGGTGTTTTTGTTATTTAGTGCTTTAGGTGTTTTTGTTATTTAGTGCTGTAGCTCTGCTAATGCAACTGTTCCTTCACAACCCACAAAGGCTCATGTGAAGCCTTTTGTGTTACAGAGCTGGTGCTCTTACTGCTTCTTAACACTGTGTTGTCAAAAGATTTCTTGGAATGTTTCCCATCCTTCTTATCTTCTGCAGAACTTGTGTGGTAGCATTTATTTTCATCCCTGCCTGGGCAATGTGCAAATGTTTTTGCTCACAGCATTGACTTGTATTTCTCTGGGCTGAGGGTTTTCAGAGCAGACTTGCAGCCGGTGCTGCTATGGTGTCTATCTGCTCACCTTATTTCTATGCTGCAAACACAGAGGTCTCCTCTGTATAATCCTGATTAATATTGAATTCCTGAAAAAATTGTGTTTCTTTGAGCCTTTCTGAGCCAAGTTTCATTTTGTACAGCTCAGCACAGACTTCTCCCAGCCAGATCTCCTATTAGGAGTCATGAAAGACCACTACTTCTGAGTTTCTGTGCTCAATCATTCTATCTGAGGTTTTTCTCTGATACCAAAGGGAATCCGGAGCTTTTAGATTTGTGAACTTTTACATACCATATGCCAAGGTAGGCACTCCAGAGAGCACATGGCATTGAACCCCAGGAATTCTAAACTGTGAATTCACTGCCATGTAAATGATGGGCTACAGGTATGGATTTGTGAAGGCACTTCACATTCAACAGAAGGGTCTAAAAGCACAGAGGGCTGTTTTCACACTGTAAGTAAACCTTTGGTATGGTAATTTTAGATAAGCAAGTGACAAAACTGTGACCTGCTTTTGCCCCATGGGACAGAATGATAATACATAATTCTGTCAGAACAAGATGTGTAAATGAGGTCATTCAAACTTCAAGGGTGCTCTGGCACTTTGATAGGAGTTTTTACACTATATCAAGTAAAATTTGGCTAAGATATTTTTTTTAAATTCTGAAAGCAAGTTTAGTACCAATTCCAATTGGAACTAGCAGCAAGAGTATCTGAAATTCTGGAATGCGAATGAAAAACCAGAGTAGTGGAAAAGAAATTTTAATCACAGAACATACTTCTTCCACGAGGAAAGATCCCAGCTTCTGTATTGGATCTAAAAAGTATGGGACTGCAAGGGAAGCTGGTTCAGCTCAACCATCTAGTGGAAAGTTAAGACATGAAAAACAGTGGTATCAGACCACAGGGCTGGTCTAACTCACAGCAATATAATGAAATATAGTGATACAATAACATTGCCCCCAAATGTGGATCTTTCTAATGTTTTTCCTCCAAGTTGTTCTCTAGAATGCACATACTTAGGCCTCATAGTCTCAGGCAGTGTGATTCCATTCATTAATTTAGGATTGCATTAAGTAACATTTACTCAAAGAGCAAGTAAAAGCAAGCAGAGAAAGAAGTACAGAGACTAAACCAGAAATACTCAGTACTTTTCTAAGCCCAAAATTGTGAGATTTCATTCTGAAGTCAGCCCAGGATGCTTCTTATGATTCTGTTTTCACAATGTTCTCTGAAAACTAACAGGATGTGATCTTTTCATTCCTGGTTTTTGCTTTTCTTTGAGTCACTGTTGAATATTTACCTGTGGCTTTTCTGGAAAATCTCAAGTACTTAATACTTCTGTGAAATGCCTTTTGCACAACTCTGATTTTAAGGTATCCATTCTACAGGAACCAGAAAGGGTAACCTGCAGAAAATAGGCTATGAGAGCTTGACTATTGATTTTTTTTTAAAAAAAAAAAAAAAAACACAAAAAATTAAAGAAGAAAGATGATGATAATGAAGGTTAGTTTAGTATTGTGTGTCCTTCACAGATCTGTGACAAAACAGGTTTAACACTCAAATAATAGGAAAATCCAGTGGAAAGCGTCCTTGCAATTTACATTAGTGTGATATGATTTGATCCTACAGCTGCATTCACAAAACACCTGAGCCATGACACTAATGATTGCATTCCCTGCCTGTTGATGCTAATGTGTATATTAATGAGCCTCCTTTCCCTCTGATCACTGCTCTGAAAAGAATAAAGGAAAGATATCATGTTTTCAGGTCTAAGATCATTTTTAAAGAGCAAAATTGCATACAAAATCTGTTAATGCATTTGTATTTTTTTACCAGCCATATGTCTCTGTATCTAACAGGAATGCCCTGGTGTATTTTGTAGTAAGACCATATTTAAAAGGAGAAAGGAGTAGCTACACAAAAACTGTGTTAATGCATTTTTACTCTCTTTTTTTACCAGCCATATGTCTTGGCGGAAAACATCTGTGGCCTTTCACTTTTATATTATATATTTCATGTTTAGAATTCCTCTTTCTTGGAGCTCAGGTAGGAACCTGTCCTTAAGAGTTGCAAAAAAAAAAAAAAAAAAAAAAAAGCCAAAACCAGCAAAAACTCACTGAATAAATAAGAATTACACTTCGAACTTTTGCTCTTTTAAGTTGCATGTGGTGCAGAGGGAGCAAGCTGACAGTCTGCTTCAGAAAAGGCCAAAAACTGCATCAACTCCCAGATAAAAATGTCTATCCCACTCAGCTCAGGTGGTCATTTGAGATGAAGAGGGAAGGTACATGAGCAAACAGCATGAGGAAGCCCCCCGTGGTCTGTGTGCCTGCACTGGGCCGATTGAGGCACAGGGGGGGCTCCGACTCATCCAGGCACTCACACTGGGACTCATCAATTAAATATGAGCCATTCAAACAAACGCAGGCAAAACAAAGCTTTACACGCCTGGGTTCACATTTTGCTGCCTGTTTTCTCCATGATTGCTTCTCTTGGCTGAGAGGAAGAAGTGCTTATGACTGGGAAAACTTGCAGGTGGAAAAACATTTTTTAAGTGATTTATAAAAACTATTGGAATTAGCACAGGATGGTTTGGCTGGAAGGGACTTTAAAGATGACTTAGTTCCACCCCCTGCCATGGACAGGGACACCTTCCACCAGCCCAGGTTGCTCCAAGCCCTGTCCAACCTGGCCTTGGACACTTCCAGGGATCCAGGGGCAGCCACAACTCTGCCCAACCTGGGCCAGGGCCTGCCCACCCTCCCAGGGAAGGATTCCTTCCCAATATTTCATCTAGCCCTGCTCTCTGGCAATGGGAAACCATTCCCCTTTGTCCAAACCCTTGTCCAAGTTCCCTTTCCAGCTCCCTTGTAGCTCCTTTTGGGCACTGGAAGGGGATCTTATGTCTCCCTGAATTCTTCTCTAGGTGAACACCCCCAGCTCTCCCAGCCTGTCTCCAGATCACTAGTGCTCCAGCCCTCGGAGCATCTTTGTGGCATCCTTTAGTCTTGCAGCAGCTCCACATCCTTCTGATGTTGGGGGCCTCAGAGCTGGACACAGCACTCCAGATGAAGTCTCATGAAAGCAGAGTAGAGAGGAAGAATTCCCTCCCTCCATCTGCTCCTCACGCTTCTTTTGATGCCCCCTGTGCTGCTTTGGCTTTCTGGGCCACCAGTGCCCATTGCCAGGTCATGTTCATTGTCCACCAGCACCAAGGCCTTCTCCTCAGAACTTCTCTCAATGCATTCTCCACCCAGCCTGTCTCTGTGCTTGGGCTTGCCCTGACCCAGAGGCAGGACTTTGCACTTGGCCTTGTTGAATTTCATGAGATTTGTATGGGCATGTCTTTCTTTCCAGCCTGTCCAGATCCCTCTGGATCCATCCCTTCCCTCCAGGGTGCCAACCACACACAGCCTGGGGTTGTGAAGCCTCAAAGCTGCTGAGGGTGCCCTCGATCCCACTGTCCATGGTACTGGCAGATGTTTGAAGTGCCAGACCCAGCACTGAGCCTTGAGGACACCACTCCTCCCTGGTCACCACTTGGATATCGGGCTGTCGACCACAACTCTTTGAGTGTGACCATCCAGCCAGTTCATCATCAGGCTTTGCACAAGTCCAGGTAGAATTCATGCTTCTGTCTATCAACAGCACACGAAAATCAACAAAACGTGTATCTCCTGTGCTTCCTTTTTATTTAGTGCCACAGTTGAAGGGGTTAAATATTAAAAAGTTATGCAGTATTTAAGAGATGATAGGCTGAATAAATAATTAAAACCAGTCAGAACATTTTGAATGTATTCATTGTCCTAATAATATGACTAACTCCATATTTCTATCATTTTTATTATTGCTTTACAGTTCAGAAATGTGACAACACGTTTCAGGCTTATTCTCACCTTTCAGAAATGTCTAAGAGTTGTCTGGCAGATATTTTTGTAATCATAACTTTTGCAATATTGAGACAATTACTAATAGGAGTCTGGATATGACTGAAGCCTTTTGAAATGAAGATCATTTTGCCAAGATGGTGTTTTAAAAAGTGTTTTGCATGACGGAAAGCAATGTAATTCTTCTGTCTGTAAAACCCATGGTGATTTTTTAATTTTGCTGGTTTCCCTACCTCTGCAGTACTTTTATTAGTTTGTAACACACTGCTCCCAGGATGGCACCAGATGGATTTGAATCTATGATGGCTTTTTAACAATAGTCTGTCATCAGCGACTGCTCCTCTAAGTGCTCTTTTCCTTCATTCAAAAGTTAAATGGACTCTTAAAGCATGAAAAAGAATAGATGCATCTGTTATTATATGAATTTTATTAAGATAGAACTTGCTAAGAATCAGATAAATTACAGTGAATCATATCAATCCAGTTGTTTCCTTAAATCTAGGAGGACAGAGATTTCTTTTGAAGCACTGTGGACATCTGCCCTCACTATGGTGTGTTTCCTCACTGCTTTTCTGTCACAGACAGCATTTGCTGATACTTTTAGCAGCAATGAATAGCCACAGTAGTTGTTTCACTGTGCATTAAACAATCTGTCACACGTGAAAGTTGACAATTTATCCACCTGAACCAAAGAACTGTTTGCCTCCCTCCACAGATGTGCATGCAAAATAAGCTATCTTCACTCTCCAAGCCTGGTCTCCTACTAGAAGGAAGAGAGGGTTTTTTTTTGCCAAAACAGATTGGAAAAGGAATTTCAAGGCTGCAGTAGGGATAACTTCACATCTCTTTTGTCTTGAATTGTATTAACAGAATACCTGCTAATTCATTTGAAGAAGCTTTTTGAATCGAAGCCCAGAAAGATCACCTGCTTAATATGTAATGTTGGTACAACAAAGGGCCTGCATTTGGAAGATACTGAGATGTCAGAGAGAAGACACTGGTAGCTGAACATCCTGCCTGCTTCCTCCTCTTTCCCTACTCACAGAAATTGTAAATATTCCTGCCTACACAGGCAATGCTAAACAGTTTATCGAGATGCAAGGAGCAGGTGCAGTACCTGGTGGCATCATATCTCAGGAGAAATAAATAGCACTCTGAAATGATGGAACCTGTCCCATCAGGCCCCACTATCGAATAGCTAAAGCTGACTTCATTTCCAAAGGATATATTGCCTTGTGCTAAAGAATCCACTTTTTTAAAGAAACCTGCAGAGATGCAAGGGATATTTTAGGATATGCTTTTCCTGCAATGACTACTAAGGTAGGGACAGCAGGAGAGACTCTTCCATACGCAAGAATAAACTAGCTCCCTTGTGATTTAAAAATATGCTCCTTCTCAAGCTCTGCCTTTATGGTGCCATAGAGATGTCTTGGATAAATACACAACATTCTCATTTACTGTTTCGCTGGTATGTGACAGATGCAAATCTGCTGTGGTTGTGCACCTCGGGTGTGGAGCTGTGCCAGAACTTCAGCTGGTGTCTTTGCCCAACCCAGCTCATTCCATGGAATTAAATCAATCTTTACTCTGTTTTTTCACAGTGAACCAATTTGATTTGGTTTAGGTTTTGGTTTTTCCCTCCTTCACATTATAGTTGCAGATTTTCTCTGGTTCCATTTAAAAATCCTCATACAAACCCAGCCTGTTCTGGGAATTCTGGTTGAAGGGCCAACTAAGTCAAAGCCATAAAGTGTTTCTTAGCTCTCACAATCTTTCATCAGAGTCTTCCCACAAAATGGGATTGGGAAATCAGATGAACCCCACGGTGTGGTCTGGCATTGGGAATTTTTCCTGTTCACCCCCCAGAATCCAAATCAGTTTCTACCAGCCAATTGATAGTCCGGTAAAGGTTTAGAGAAGTGATCTGTCAACCAGTTGAGCTCATTCTCATCCAATACTGTTTTCCAACAAAATGTTTCCTTATCCTACTGAGAGAAAGCTTCATGGCAGAGGAGAAGGCCCACCTGGGCAGTGGTTTGCAGTTTGAGTGTTTTCTGTATTCCACTTTTAGTCTCACACTTGTGGAGTCCTTTATCTAAATAATTTTTGAGATTCATCCAACAGACACATCTAATGTCATAGAAAAAGGGGACTTGACTAGGAATACATTTTGATCTGATTTATAACAGAGTGCTTGAAGAATTATGAGAGTTTAAAGTGGCTTGATGTAAATGTCTATTGAAAAGTATTGACAGCTGGACTCGATTTTCTGTTGGGCTTTATTTAGTCGCAGCATTTTCCTTCCATTGCACTGGTGCCTTTGGTCCAAGCTATGCAGCATTGAATGTGTCTGAATAAGTCATTTGAATTCTAAAATAATAAGGCTGTCAAGTCAGACAGAATTCTTTTTCAGAGTATCTTAAATTTGACTTTTTGTGAGAATTACTTATATGGAAGTGACAGTTAATAAATTACTTATTCTATATTTTTTATAGGTTTCAAATAGCCAAAATGAATCTCTACCTTAAAGTATTTCTTAAAACTAAAGGGCGAGGGGATCCTTTTGCTGTGCTGGAAGTGCAGTGGGAGAGTTGGGAAGTGACCTTGGGATTCTCACACCTCTCTACACCGAGAGTCAGCTCTGGGCCAGCCTTGGGGGCTTGGATTTTACATCAGATTTATGGACAAGATGGTAAAAAGCCAGGACTCCTGGTGTAACGTTGGCTTTGGCTGCATGAATTAAAGCCACACAGGTCACTGGAAGTCTTTCTTGCAATGGATGTGTGAGATCAGATCCATCCCTAGGGACAGGGAATTCTCACCAGTGTTTGGAAGTCACAACCTGCTTGAAAAGGTTAAAAAGCTGAGAAAGGTCAGGTATGAATTTGCACACACTCAAAAAATAAAAAAGAGTAAGATATCTCACAATCCTTAATTTTCACCAATTTAGTTAAGTGTGGAGTTAGAGACAACATGGAAAAAATCTCTTCAAGAGTAACTGGCAATAGGACAGCTAAGATAAGAAATAATTTAGAAAAGCTTAAGGACATTGCCCAAACAGTCAGTTTCTTTTGACTTCTAGACATTTCTCTCTTCCTCTTTTCTACCAGTTTCATGGTTCCAATCAAGACCCATTTCCAATACATGTGCCCTCTTCTTGTGCTTCCCAGACTATTGTCAAAACTTAAATTTTCCATTTAAAATAACACATTAATAATATTCACTAGATAACAGTGAACAACATAATAATTAAAGAGCCTTTTGCAGATAACTGGTGCAATGGGATAGAGGTTTAAGTCATTAAAATTGCTGTATATGATAACATTATTTGCAAAGAACTGTGAGTCCCATCTTTCAAAGGCCACCAGGTAAATAGGAAGTGAGAAGTACAGCTTTAATTACTTTTTAAAACAATGCTCAAATGCTCTTTTAAATTACAAAGACAAACTCTGCTATCTCATGTTGGATTTTCTTTTAGTTTGTTCCTCCCTCAAAGCCAAAGCTGTAAGCATTTGGAGACCAGCAGTACAAAGATTCTTGCTCCAGGAAATCTTGGTGGAGGGCTGGTCAGGTGTTAATTGACCCGTGATGTCAAGCCTGTAATGCTGTGGAAGGCAGATTTGTTTTTTAAAATAAAGTATCTTACAGACTTTTGGAGAGAACTTTCATAAAGGGTAGAATTTATCCATTTAATAGCGCTATTTTTATTTTTTTTCTCCCATTCCTCCTCTTTTTTTCTGGCTACCTTATGTAAGAAGTAAAGAAAGATTCTTTTTTTTCCCCCTTACAAGGAAGAAGACTGATGGTTTTACCAAGAAATTTTGAACTCTGGAAGATGAGAGTACAGCGAGTTACTAAATCTTCTAGTTAGCTGTATTTCTTACACAGCCTTCTGTCTTACAGCAAATCATACTCTTTGCCTATTTATTTGCAGTTGCTCACTGAGATCTACATCTCCAAAACACCTTTTTAGTTCTCATGTTGTATAGAATAAGTTCAATTTATGCTCAAGTATTTGATTATAACTCACTTTTTTTTTAAGTCTGAAGTGGGTAAATGATCTGGAATTTGTGCTTCTCATGTGAGTCTGAGGGACCATGAAAACTCCCTGAGTTTGCAATTACAAAGGTCTATATTTATGCATCCACCTTGTAATTGCTGAAAAAAAGGTGGATTAAATATTCTACCACTGCAAACCATATTTGGGAACAATGTGGGTTTTCCTCAGAGAGAATCTATTGCATTTTTGTTCTTGAGGATATTAAAGGTCTCTAATGATCTCCTAAAGTAATACAGGGCAGCTAATTATCTCCTTGCAATAGTCTCATTTCAGCTTTGTTCACACACACGGAGTTCTTACTATTGCCAGGGAAGAGCCCGGTGAGCTCTTGTCCATGAATAAATGTGTATTTATTGTGTTCTTCAGTCAACTGCTTCGATTATAGGAGGAAATTTTCCCTGCAGGTGAACTATTTATTATTACAGAGACAGAAATGACTTTCTGTAGTATCCTGTAAATCAGGAAAACATCTTTAGCCTGATTTTCAGTAGGGCTCCGTATATGAGGTCCTGAACACTTGCAAAAAGCCAACCAAACAAAAAAACGGGGTTGAAAATTTGGAAAAGGGGAAGATGGGTGTGTGGAACTCATTTACTCAGCTCTTAGTTTCCTCTAGCTCTTCACCTCCCCTAACTCTGTGTGATAAAAGCAGGAAACTTGCCATTTCTCTGCCCTACTCTGAAACCACACACAAATCCTGTCAAAATACTCCCACAGAAGGTAAACCCTTCCTTGACCTCAGCCAAGAGAAGCCCATCAAGGACCACGTGAAATACTTTTATTGTGGATGATTTCTTGGCTTTCCAGGCTTTTGAGTCTTGTGCCTAATCTACTATCTTCGGCATCAATATATTTCCTTTATATTATTGTTTCCATTTAGACAAAAATCCCCTTGTAGAGGTTTTGTCCAGGAGCAGAAGGGCTGAACAAGCAGCAAGTGAGGCCCTCTGAAGGTTGTGGGGATTTTGGCCGCTGGGGACCCCTTTCAGGATCTCCCCATGCCACCAGCACACAGTGCACGTAAAAGAAGACAAATTCCCCTTCACTGTCTCTGCCATTTTTCATCCATTGTGTCTTTAGGAGAAGACAGGGAGAGAAAGCAAGGCAGTTCTCCTGACAGATAAGGATTTAGGGGAGCACCACCAGGAAGTCATTTTTTGTTCTACTCTTCCAGGAGACTTGGTTGCTTTGAAATAAAACTTCGGGGTTCTCTGTCCTTTCACAGCTGTTGACTGTAGCACCAGGTAATAAATTATTTTGTGAAGTTTTATTTCCTTTAAAACAGGAATCTGACATCTTTTAACAGCAGCAGAGAGGAAGAATAAACCAAAACTTATTATGTACATGAGAGTAAGGGCTAATATTCCTGTTAACATTAAAAATTACCCAGATTCAACATCTGATACTACCTGATTATTATAAAACCAAAAGTATGTGTTACCTAACGTGAATCAATTAATATTATTATTATCAGGATCTTTCCAGCATTATGCAAAGGAACTGCATGAGGTGTTTAGTTATCAGGAAGAGGAGCAGAAATTATCCTAATAAATGTAACTGCAAGGAACAGGATTTTTCTTTTGCTATTTTCTTTTTTCTCAGGCTGGATCTCATTATAACACGCTTGAGTTTGATAATGCTCCTGGAGATGCCATCAGGAACACATCCCAATTTGTCCTAATACACACTTGTATGTGAAATGCAGAAGCAGATCGTACAAGATACACACATGCAAGCACAGGGTAGTTAGTGTTGCATGCATTATTTATGGCTTCATTTGGCTTTTAATGGGTGTAGATTGTGTGGATTGCCTGCACTGATATCTCTGGAGCAGCCACTTCTCTCCACGTGCAGAGAGCAGCAGGGCTGCAGAGCAGTGCAGTGTGTGGGGAGGAAGGCTCGGAAGTTTTCCAGGAGGAAGGGAAAAATGAGGAATTCAATCTCTGAGTAAGAAGAGACAATTTGCTCCAAATGGGATGAATATTCCTCAGCAAGCAGAGATAGCCTTTTTGGACCAAAAGTAAACACTGCACATCAGGGACCTGATCCAGGCAGTCTTCCCAGAGATTTATGGTGGCAACTTAGACATGGTCCCAGAGGTGCTGGCACTGAGTCAGTGAGGAGTGAGAGTCCAGAGCTGCTTTCAGCTGAGCCCTCTTGTTCTGGGATTTATCCCATTCAGCTTTTACATGTCAGGGACCCACCACCTTTTCCTCACCCCAAACATGCCTGTTCTGAGTCAAGTATGTCCTCAGCAATCCAGTCTTGTAATTAAGCTATTTAATGACCCTCAAGACTATTTGAAAACCAGAAATAATAGGTATGCCCCTGATTCAACATAATTAAAAAATAAGAGTAAATTAGTTTCCCTCAAAATCTCATGCCTTATTTTGAAGCTGGCCTTAAACACTGTTTAGAGGTAAGGAAATGAAATGGAAAATCCTGCAATCCTTTTTAGTGTCTCTGGCAGGCTTCCAGACACAAAGCCCAAAGCCAAACATTCATTTTAAACATATTTTATTTGGAAAAGATGCTTTGAGCAAATTAATGCAGTTTAAATCTGGAACACTTTAATAATGTGTGGGTGCTGATGTTGATTAGAATAAATATTGTGCATTTGAAACATAATAGTCTTGTGTGTACCAAGCCATAGTTACTGTACACTTGTAAGAGGATGGAGTAGAGTGATTTTAGCACTAAGAAACTTTAATAACTGCTGGGATTCCAGCATTAATGTAAACCATTCAATCTGTCTGTGTCTGTTTTTTCTCCATTGTGATTCTGGGAACTTTTTATATTACTTCTGGGAAACCCAATGGAAATTTCTTTAGTTCCACCAAAAGCCATGTCCAGAAGTTGAATGTAAGGAGGTAAAATCTGAGAGCAGAACTGCCCTCTCCCCTCCCATCTGGACAGGGCTGATTTTCACCATCTCCCAGGCAAGTCTGAGACATACAGTCAAACACATTTCACTGTGGGAGAATCTTACATTATGAGCACTCTTAAGGTAGTTTTGAGAAGAGTTTTAACAACAAAAGGTGTTAGAACATTGCACGAAATCATCGTTGTCACTGGGCTTAAAGGATTTTTTTTTTCCATAATGGACTAGCAATTCTTTAAGGAAGGCCATTTTTGTAGGAACCAAAGTGAGTCAGCTGAGGATCCCACAAAGCCAGCAATGCTGTCAGGACAAAGTAGGGCTCTTATCTCCATGGGACTGATTGATTGATAGTCATTTCATGGAAACAGTTATTTTTAGAAATTCAAATTAGTTTCCATTAAAGCTACTGCTTTTAATTATGAAAAAAAAATAGATTTACTGAAATTGAACTCTTAATGTGAGATTTAATAAGGTATTGAAACTCAGAAAGAGTTTGAAAAAAACAATTGTGAATTCTTATATTTGTAATAAATAAAATAATGAGAATAAAAAACCCAGTTGGATTTGATTTAATTTTTTTGTCCTAAGGTGGATAAATTGAGGAAGAGGTTATTTGGGTTGGTTTGTTTACCAGTTCATCCCAATTTCTAAGCTTGTAGCACATTAAAGTCTCATCCCTTCTGTTTCTTTAGGAATTAAACCTTCTGTCTGCCACCACCGAGCCCATAGCCCAGAGGAATCTCCACCAGCTGGCACCACGAGGATCTGAGCTCAGTCATCACGGGGCAGCTTTCATGGGTAAATATTGTTGGAACTCTTTAGCTCTGTGTTAATCCAGCACCAATTGCTGATTTCTGTGAATTATCTCCTCAGCTGAGCTCTTGTGGTCCATGTTACTACTGATTTACTACAGGGCTGAGTAAGCGTGGAGAGACTTTACTCCTGCTCGTGGTTAATGTTGAGGCAGCAGGTTGTTGCTGTCAGCCCCTGGTGGTGATACAAGCAGGGGAATTAGGTGTGTTCTGAGTCCTCATGGCAAGAAATGTTGGAAATTAAACGGGAAAGTGCAAACCACAGATGTTGGTGGCGCATCCTCCTGGGTGGAAGAGCAGCAGGGAAGGGGAGGGTTGTATCAGGTGATGCAGCAGGCACTGAGTGCAGCCAGAATATACAGAATATACAGAAAATACAGCGAGAAAAGGGCTTGACTCGCAGGCCAGGACACAAAAGCAGTGTGTGAAACTATTTAGGAGAAGTGAAAAGTGTGTAGTAGGTGTAAAGAGCAGCTTATTTTAGGACCAGAGAAGGTGAGAAAATTCATTTAGCAAATCCCAAAAAGAATATTGTGCTGTCAAGCAGCGAGAACTGATAAATGCTTTATACTTACAGACTTTCTAATTTATAAAAACGTCTGCATGCAGTGCCCCAGACACACTTATAATCCTCTTCTTTAGCAAGTGTAAAAATATAAGTTGACCCAGTGCCATCATCTACCAGTCTGTTGGAAATGGGAGAAGAGATCAGCAGTTCAGACACAGGGGCTGCAACATTTCTGCTCTCATGGGCTTTTCTCTTAAAAATTCCCACTTTCTTGTACACTGCACACTCTCTTCCTGTAAAACTTCAGGTGAAGCAGCAGCAATTTTAAGAATGTCCTCAAATTTGCTGATTTTTTTTTTCCTGCAATTGGAACTGTTGAATGCTGAGTAGTCATGGAAAAACAGTCGTGGGGGAGTGTTAGCTTGTCATTTTTTATTCTCAACACAAGTCTTTGTGCACAAAAAATTGCAATAACCATAGCTCGACTGGAGTGTCATCAATATTCTGGCAAAACTGTTGGGAAGGAGACACGCTCCAGTTTAGGGAGATGTTCATGAAAAATGGAATACCAAGAGCAATTCCTCTTCCATAATGAGGGAACTTGCAATTTCCATTGATCTCAGCTATAGATGCATCACGCAAAAATCTTGTAAGTAATGAAATTTAAAGCATTAAGCTTAAGTTGGCATTTTCTCTCTTGAATGTAGCTGTAACTTGTCACCCTATTTATATACTTCACAAAGCACAAGGCAGCTTTGCATGGGACTATTCCCAGTGGGAGACCATATAAAACTCCATCTTCCAAACACTCTGTCTTACTCAAACCACAAAAAATGCAGTGTTTAAAAATAATTGTTGCCATGTTTTCTTCTCAAGCATCCTCCAGTTGCTTCACCAAAGCTCTGGTAGTTCTTTCTTGTTTTGTCATCATTTGGAGTGACTCTGTAATGCCTTTTAGCTTTCTCTCCAAGCCCTGGTTCCTACAAGATATGTTAAAATGTGTAATTAAATAAATATCCCTTGGCTAAGGAGCTGTGTGATGGCCAAAAATAAATAGAGAGCACAGAGTAAAAAATATGGTCTGATTCGTAAATATCACAAATATTTCCATTTTGTTGCTTATATTTGGTTTTCAGTGGTTTATTGAAATGGGTGCCAACGAAACTGTTCTTGTTAATCAAGAGCTGGATGTTCTTGAGAGTCAGTGAAGACGGAGGAATTCAGTGCAGAATTAGCAACTTCAGACTGAATAAGACCAAATTGCAATTGTAGCATTTTATTTTGGAAGTCCATTAACCTCCAAGATGTTAATGTGCTGAAATCTAAACACAAGGACAGAGTTCAGAGCTGTTAGACACCCTGACCCATGTCAGCAGGTTTGTTTATTGTTGCAGCAAAAGAGGAATTTGCCTAAAACATTTCCAGACATTCACCCTTTGACAGGGAAGCCAAAGACTGAAATTCCCATTGTAACCCATTGGTAGCACTCTGATATATTCTACAAAAACAACTACAGACCTCTAAATTAGAGCCTTACAGGACATATCATTGACCATTATGGTACAACAAGAACTGTGCCAACTATAGAGAGAATTAATGCAAAATAAGGATTAAAAAAATTAACAAGGATATAAATGAGCAACACTTTATTATTCTGTTTTGAACTAGTAACTGATGAGGTGTTGCCATCTAATACCAGATAAATATTGCATTTCTAACATAAAAATTACCCTGTCTCTTGGTGTTGAAAGGATATTTCCAAAACCATAATTGGGGAACATTTCTGAAAATCCTTTACAGATTGTTCAGAATATGTTATTCCTTTACTAAAACAATCTGTAGAGTTACTGAATCAGGTATTTGTATCAGTGGTAGCTTTTTCTATCACACTATTTTCATTTAGAAGGTTGAAATAGTTCTCACAAACCTTTGAGATAACATTGATGTCATTAGGAGTCTTTATTGGGACTTTGCACTAACTTTTTGAGTTAATACTGAAACTAGGTTTTCTTTAAAGCAAGAGGTTTACACTGCTGTAATATATCAGGTGATTGCTTTGCTACACCTGGTTAATGCCAAACTTCCTCCTTATGAACCCACGGGCTCCTGAGAGCTGAATTACTGCATTGGAGTGGGAGATTTCAGAGGGAACACGAGGAATTGTTAATACCCCCTTCATTCCCTTCCTCCCTATTCAGACAGGACTTTCAAATCTCATTAAGCTTAAACCAAAACCAAAATCTGAGCTGATGGTGTTTAGGACGTGGGGGTTCTGACTTGGTCTTTGTGCTGGTCCTGTCCCTCTGGCCATGGAATGAAATGTGTGCTGAAGGACAGAGACGTCATCTCTGGCACATCAAGTGCCAACCTGAGCTGGCTACAGACACTCACCGAGCCAGGATCTGCCTCTCACAGCACCCAGGAGTGGGTGAATTAATCTAACCTGAGCAAGTGTGTCTCCTCAGTGCATAAATCAGCTGGAATAACGTCATTGATATGGAAGGAGGGTGTGCAGAAAAAGAAGTTTGAAATGAGCCACAGCTGAAAACCCTGCTAATGGATAAGGCTTTAATATTAAGTGACTGAGCAGGGAGTGGGAGTCAGTTTTGACTATTTGATTTCCTCGAGGTTCTGTGCCTTTTTTATTTAACAGCAGTGAACATATACTGCAGTGCAAGTGAACCATGATTGTTTTGTGTTCCATCTTTGTGTTCCCTGGGCGCAAGGTGCATATTTATATTCACCTTTCTAGTATGTCAGTGTTTTGAATCACGCCCGTCCTGACTTCAGTTGTCATTTCAGTGTATTCTGACATCACCATGGAAGAACTGGAAGAATGCAAGCTATCGGTAAAAAGAGAAAGGTCAAACACTTTTGTAATCTGAAAAATGAAGTGCAATTTGTATTGCAAATCATTCCCAGCATTTTACCCAAATCTGGCTAATTCGGAACCACACCGGAAGGCTGGAAAATTCGGTGCACTCCTGTTATTGCAAGGAGTTTGCATTAAAAAGGAAAGAAAGATTGCAGAAACCAGCAGTCAGTTTTGTATCATGTTTGGATACTTTAAATAGTTAATGCTTTCCAGCAAATTTACTGTACTACCAAAGGTGGATAATGTGGATACTTTTCTAATTCAGGCAATCATTAGGTGTTTATTAGTACAAAGTCATTATTGCTAACTATTACTTTAAGAATAAATGACCACATAGGACACAAAGTAATTTAATAAGTGTAAAATTTGAGGCTATTTTAGTCCCCACAGACAAAAAATGGTATTTTCTCCGTGGCTCACAACTGGTTTAATGGATACAGAGAGAAGTCAGTGTGCAATAAAGTATGAAGGAAGACATTAACTGCAAATAAACAGAGGATTTGCTCCTCAGTTGTTATAGTTTCAAGCTTTCAAATGGCTTGGCATTTAAATTTATATTATAATAACAGCTAAGGGTACAAAGTTCTCCAAAACTCACCCTAAGTCTGTGGTGTTAGAAACATGTACTTGTGATTTTCATAACATTTAAAAAAGGGAAAAAGGAAAAACCAGGAGCTCATGGGCTGAGATAAAGACAGGGAGAGTATTTAGCAGTGGCCACCACAGGCAAAGGAAACTCCCGGGGCTGCAGGTGAATCTCTGCTCTGGAAAAATGACAGCAGGTTAAAATTCTTCTGTTACAGGATCTCCTTCGACCAACATCTGTCCTGGCGAAATGACTTTGGGAAGGCAAGTCTGTGAGGAGACATAAAGTGTAAAAGAGTTCCAAAAGGAGTGAAACTTTTCGCACTTAACAAAATCTGTGTGCCTTTTCCATCCCAGTTCAGTGCCGCGTATATCGAACAGGTGAAATAGTGAAGCCACTGGCAGGTTTTCCTGGAGAACATTAATAAAAACTAAGCTGAGAATCAGAAGCAATACTTTACAGTGAGTGGAAGAGCGGGAAGTGAGCAAATAGGACACCACAGTATTTTTTTGAAATGCCAGATGAAAGGGTGAGTGTTTGATCCACTGGAGCTTCCCCCCATCCCTCTATCCTTTGTAGTAGAGGTGCAGGTTCCCCCAACTATAAAGAGAAGTAAGAGAAGTTGTAGGTTATCACGCTTCATCATTTCTTTAATCTCCATATAAAGATGATTAATTTCAAGCTCTTTCAACTACAGAGCATTCACCATGCAGGGGAGTAGAAAATCAAGACCATCTCGAGAAGCTGTTTCTTACATATTGCAGAACTTTACTCCTTTCTTCTTTCCCCAGAGGTTTGCAGCAAAATCAGCCAAATGACATTAGCTATGCCTTAAATTCCAATTTCCACACTTCTTTCGTTCTGTATCTCGCTCCTTTTTTCATCTCCCCACCTAACTTCCTCAGATTTTAAGTGTAACAAATCCCAGACTCCTGTGAATAAAGGAAAAGAGAAAAAGGGGAAACTCTCACAAGGCTGTGAGTTTGTGCTTCCCGGGTTCAGAAACTTTTCTGGGGTTTGATGATACCCAGCCATTTTACACAATCTTCCTCGCTGCCCATCAATAGCTACTGACCCCAGAGAACACAGTAGTAACAGTGGAAAGCCACAAAATCTATACATTGATAACAGGTTCTGCTCTCTCAAAAGGATTTGTAAAATTGTTGCCACCATCAGGGTTCAAAGTGCTTTCCCTCCACAGAGGTGGAATCACCGTTTGTATTCCTGTTTCATTGCAGCCAAAACTCTTGGCATGTGGATATTGTTTAGTGCCTGCCATCTGAGACAGGGTTATTTTTGATTCATTACTGAGAATTACCTTGCAGCTTTGATATATTCTAAGGGGTGATAATGGCTACCTGGGAAAGATGAGGTCTGGCATACAAAAGTACTCCTTCTTCGTGGAAGAACTGAAGAAATTTCTGGACACATGGGCTTTCCTTTTCCTGGACAACTTCAACTAAGATACTGTATTTGAAAGACAGAAATTACAGACTTTCATAACCACATTCACGTATTTTAACCTGAAGTGTCTTTTTATCTTCATCTTAAAATAAAAACACCCACCCTCCAAAAATCCAGCCTCTCAGCTTCACCGGAATGTTTGTTCTGCAGTGATAGATGAAAGCACAGCTTGTGGTCTGGGAAACCAAACATTGTGGTTTCGTACCCTGTGAGTTCTGTAGAACCTCCTGACGTTTATAATCATTGAATATTAGCCCAAAACCTTCTTGCGATCACACCACAGTAAATATGAGTCACTCAATTTAATGCTGCATCTATTGTAGATTATCATGTGGGGTTATCTGTATTTTGCAATGCTAATGTAAAATGCATCAAAAGCACCGAATGATTACAGACGTGTTAGAAAAGTTTAGTGGCAATATTTATGGAGGATTATATCTTTGTAATGAATCCAAGTAGCCGAAAACCTGGTTTTACTGTAAATAATCTGGTGTGACGAGTAGTTTATATTGAACTGCGATGCCAATTGTGTGCACTGAGTTCCACTTGATATGAGTTACTTAAACCAAATACCATTTGTGAGAAACCAAACTCTTAATAATGTGTGTGAGGACTAATGTTCTCTTTTTTTATCCTCTGGGGATAACCTGACTGAACAGCAATGGAAGTGGTTTTACACACTGTGTTTTGTTGCCCCCTTTGTTTCCCCAAGATCTGCGTGCTTTCTTTTCAAATTAAGGTGGCATAAAATAAATTTGCAGTGTATTTTGGACCAGCAGGATCTCATAAAAATGATCTCTCTTTGCTTCATTACAACACCTGCTTGCAATAAGATGGGATCTTATCCATCTCTGTAATAAAATGCCATGGTAGAGCTGTGCTCTTAATTATCCTGCTAAATAATGGGACACATTTAAAGCTTTTCCACTCCATCTCCCAGTGGTCATTAGTGTCATTTATGAGTTATTTGTCTGCCAGTTTTTGCTTTTTTACCAAAAAAATAGTGTTAAATGCATATTCTGATATAAAATGAATGCATAATTAATAGTCCCTCCTGTTTCTGAAATTACTCTCTAATAACAGAAGAAATACCAAGTGATTCACTGAAAGCAAATCCACTGAGATGTAACCAAGGTATCAATATTTCAATGGCTCTTATTGTTGGGGGGAAAAAGAAGTCCCTTGATACAGCAGTTTTATAAGATTAAACAATAGCAATTAGATAATGGTTTTATAAAGCTTCTTGTTCACTTGGCATGTTGAACAAATGAGGGTTTTTTCAGTTATGATAGATTTGCATGTGCATTGTCAGGAACAGATATGGGCTGAATGCCTTATCAGGAACATGTAGGATGAGGGCAATGGCCGAATTATTAGTCTGAATTCTTAAACTTGTAATGGTTAGTGGGTAACAGGTGGAGTTAAAACCACTAAATATTTTGCTGCTGAATATTTTTTTATATTGCAGTAAGTTATTTTACACCTACAAAATTCTTGGTAAGTGTTTACAGTGCTAACTGATTTGTTAAAACTTTATTGGTAGAATGTTAATATCAACACCAAGTTTATAAACTGACTATAGAGTGTCCATCACTGAGAATTGATAATCAGAAGATCCTAAAGTAAACATATGTGTCAATTTAGTTAGCACACTTGGGTTGTCTGATGTTAAATGTCTGGGGCAAAATGTTAAATGGAATTCGGTTGAAGACGATATCTAATTTCTGTTTTCAGTATTAAGATTTGCTTAAGAATAAAAACCGCCTTTCCTGGCTTGTTTAACCAAGTGGTGTAATTGCCTGGCTGTGTGTAATTCATTAGAGCAGGAACAGATTTGAAGTATTTATTCCTTTCAGAAAGCAGAAAGTAAAAATGGCCTAGAAATGGCTTTGTCTTGCTCCCGGGGACTGGAGTTGCCATAGTGGTCAATGGGGCAAATAGAAGAGGAGCTTTTCTGATCAGTAGCTCAGAATCCTAAAAAATCAGCTCTTCTTAGCACAAAAATATTGAGGAATACAAGGTTTCTACCCCAGACTCCTTAGTTTGGAGGGAAGGAGAAAGAAAGTCAGTGAAAGAGGGTTCCCTGGTTTGCCTAAATCCAGAGGGTGGCAATGCTGAGTTAATGACAGGAAGGGAAAGAAGAGGCAAAATTATTTCCTTCTGGCTTAGACAAATGGCAATCTTGGACTAATCAGTGGCATTATTATCAGAGCAATCATAGACTCATTAAAGCTGGGAAAGACCTCTAAGATCACTGGCTCCAACCATGAACCCAGGCCCCCGTGGCTGTTGGGGTGACACAGTTCTACCCTGGAGGGCTGGTCCTGGCTGTGGCATCACCCCTTGCCCCACAGCAGAGAGGAACTGCCAGGTACCCCTTCCCACAGCACAGTAACTGAGCCCTTGCCATGGGAAATATGAGTACCTGGAGACCCCGGACACAAAATCAGGTGTGAAATTCCTCAAATAAAGGCTGCTGGCTGATGTTTAAGTGGCTGTCAAGCTCTAGGCTGCTCACTCCCTTGCTGTGGTTCCAACAAGGGCAAAAGGAGCACCATTTCCAGAGACAGCACCCTCACAAAATGCACTTTCCTGGGGGTGCTTTAAGGGCTCTGTTACATAATATAAACTCTGTTATTTCACTCTACATAAACGATACATTTGTGTTTTGCAGAAGCCACAGAGCTTTTGTATGAGTGGGTTTTTTTGTTTGTTTAGGTTTTTTTAAACCAAACAATGAACAGGAAGGGAGTTGGAAAAGCAAGAGGGGAAGCCACACAAATAGAAAAAACAGAGAGAAATAAGGAAGGGCAATAAATGATGGAATTGCTAGAGGGTGATTGACCTTTAAGAATTAATGACTTTTTCTTCATCTCTGGTCATTCAGCCTTCTTCCAAAGGTGAGAAAAAACAACCTTTGTGACTTGCTAAATCAGTGATGGTGGAAGGAAAATGGAACCCTTATTTCTTTTCTTTATTTTTTTATTTATTTTTAACTGAAGAGGAGGTTTTTGAATCTTGCAGAGAGAAAACAAAGTGGCATCAAAAAGAGCACAGACCAGAAATGCAGAGCTGAAAGGTACAATCCCAAGGTGAAATTTGACAAGTAGCACCACATATCTCAGACAGAGTTATGTCACCTCCATGAGTCTCAGTGGGAGGTTCCCTGTGAGAAAGAAGTGCCTTTAAACCTGTTTTGACTGTTAATTCATACCAGGGTATTCAGAAGGGGCCAGAGACATTTTAGCTGCACAGTCATCAGGCCAGGCATTACTGTGGGGTGAGGAGGGAGAAATAAAAAAGGAAGTTCTCAATTTTTTTGGAAAATACAAGTAATTGTATCATCCTTAGGGCTGGACTAGGAGGAATTCAGTGCCATTTCATTTATGTACATTATGGACTATTTCTGACATCCTCCTCTGACTCCCATTTTGTTCCTGCACCTAAATTTTTGATTTGAAGCTTATCCCTGTGTTGAGGAACTATGACAGGTTTATCTTCCTGTGGCACTAATAGCAGGCTCTATGGTGACCTGCACCAAGCAGAATTCTCACCAAAATTCCTGCATGCAATTTGGTGGATTAGCACAGGCCAGAGGTCATCCCAAAAAGCAGTTTGAACATGATCATGCATAGTGGAGCAGTAGCAAAGAGGACTTTTATAAACAGGCCCTGGCACTTGACCTGAAGGCTGGCCAGCATTTCCTGGCACTGGATAATTTACAGGAACAGACATCATCGGGGGCATCTGCTCCTGAACCCACTGGAAGCTCTTTAATTATGTGCTGTATATCTAATATTGAATAACAAATTGAGCAATGATGATACTCGAAAACAGAGAAGATGATTTCACATCTCCCTTTCTGATATGTGGGAGTAGAGATAGTGATGTAGATTAAGCAATAAATTCCTGATTTTGGTCTCCTGAATTAGTACTGGGAAAGTCAGTGATGGAACCTGGTGTAAAAATGACAAATATTAGATTAGAATCAGCCTATGAATTCTTATAATTATCACTTGTCTACTTACTGAATGTAAGATAACTGCAACTAATTAGGGGTATGGAAGAAAAGAAAGATAAGTGTGTACAAACATCGCAGCAGAGATTAAAAGTGGATTTACGTGCTGTTCTTTTTAGGGTAGAACTTCTACACAAAATATTGATAAAGCATTTTATTATAACCAGCAGATCCGACCTGCAGTTGTCTGATTTTATATCTAAAAAGATACAGTAAATAAAGGCAATCAGAAAACAAAATGCCACAGCCCTGGAGACACCAACTGATAGTGCAACACACTGCAGAGGCATTTGTGTGTTATTTGAATTTCCCCCTCAGCTTTGTGCACTCAGATTGTTAATTTATTAAAGGGCTAACGTGTGAAAGAGGATCTGATGTGGAACTGCTTAAGAAATTGATTTCGATGCTTTGATATCTCCAGTGATGTAGTAACAGGTATGCCTAATGAAACAAATTGTTTATGTGAATTCATCCCACTACCAAATACATTTTGAGGGGGTTTGTTTCTTTTGTTTAATTTAATGATCAACTTAATGAGAGAAAAAAACTCGCAAGCACAACAAAGACTTTTCACCTTAAAGCAATAAAAACAGAGACGCTGAAACACTTGAGGAGGGATTTTTCTCCCATGCAAATGAGAAGTGCATGTCTGAAATCAGTCCTGGCTGCATTAAATAATCCTTGCAATATTTATATTTGTATTAATAATACAGTTTTATATTGATACGGGAGGAAGTAACACCGTTGATGCCGATGGAGTAAGTCACACTAAAATTAGAGCAAAATGAATAAAAAATGAGGCCCCAACTTACTAATTATGCAATACATGAAAGCCATAAATAAAACTAGACCCGTGGAAATATCAATTAGATAGAAGTACATAGTTCATAAAGGCAAAACTCGAAGAAATATCCTGCATCTGATGCCTTAGGTTCAGAGTTTAAGGTCTGGTCTTACACCGGAATGATATTGCTTTCTCAAAGAACAAAGAAGTAATTAATAAATTAGTCAAAGTGATTAATAACTAGCCCAAGGAGGAACTTCAGCACTATAATCTGAAAAGCAGAAGTGGCAGCATAGAACTGAAATATTAGAAAAAACCTAGGCTGGGATTTTAAAAGAAATGGTTGAAATAAGTGATTTAAGAGCAGTATTGACTGCTCTTAAATCACTTATTTATTTCTGCAAAGTCAGAAATAAGCTAATTAATTATTACAATCACAGGCTTGAAAGCCTTAGATAATATCTCGTCCATCTGTCTCTCTGGAATTCATCGTCTTCTTTAAACACTCTTATTCTACCATAAGACTCTTCAACTGGAAAAGCATTGCAAAGTTTTCTTGGCTTTAAAACCAAAATAAGGCACTGAGCTGGGAAGTCTTAGGTAAATAAATTACAAATTGCCACAGTCCGGAGTTATTTTCACTGCTGCTCCAACAGTGACAGTGCAGGACTCAAACGGCTGAGTTCTTTTCAGCACTTGGCTTTAGGTAGAATACTCAGCTGGAAGAAGAGTGATAGCCAGCATTGCACAACACAGACCTGGCAGCTGCCACAGGACATCCCAAAAATGCTGCTGTTGCCCTGTTTTGACCATTGAGTTCTGCCCCAATTGTACCACTCCTCCTAGTACATTTAATATCTGCGCTGTGGACCTGACTTACGCACCAGGCATGGGGCTTTGGCTGCACTGGGGTCAGGGCCAGCCAGCGAGGACTTTGTCTCCCTCATCTCAGTCATGGAAATAGTCCCTGGATTAGCCTGGCATCATTTATCTGAGGATCATATCAGAGTCAACTATTTATTTCCTGCTTGTCCTGTATTATTTGATTTCCAGCCAAGTATAAGTGGCCAGCTGTAGCACATTTTCAAAATGAGGCACTTAATGAACGTGTTTAGTGTTAATATAGTTATTTATGTGTTATCTCTCACTGTTTTATTGCAGATGATAGGAAAATAGCACTGTATATTGTTGAAAGGGGGTAACTGGGACATGATTTTATGTTTCCAGAAAACAATATTAAATTCAGCAAGTGGGAGTTCCTGTTTTAGAAAAATGAACTCTATACAAAGTATAAAAAAACTGGAGAGAAAAAAAGCTGACAATTAAAGCTTCAAAGAGCCATCAAGTACAGTTTGGTGTCAGATAGACAGAATTATACACAACAAAATACCAACAAATAAAAGCCGAAAGCAATAAAAAGAGAATTCTGCTAGTCTACTTGTTTATTTATCTCATTTTCTCTAAGATAGAAAGCACACTTAGAATATATAAATCAACTCAAGGAAGATACTGCAAAATAAAACATTAAGAACATCTGAATGCAAAACAGGAATAATCAACATTTTTAATTTCAAAGGGCTATATTATGTGTAAACAAGAGCATATGAATGTGACTGTAAAAACTGGATAATGCAGTTTAATATGAAAATATCTCAGCTTTGTACAATGAAGACTCATTTTGCTGCAACACTGAGGGCCTAAGAAATAAGTAGCCAAATCCTGTTTGCTTTACTCAGGTGGTCAGTCCTCTTTAAAGATCAGATATAACAAGTCCAAAACACCTTTTTAAAACAATCAGAAATATAAACTGTATTTGAATATATAAGCAGCAACCTGTTAGCTTTGCATTATTGTACGGTCCAAATAATTTCTGCCTCTGTCACACTTTTAGTTCCAGTTGTTAAAACAACTTTTAATAATAAAATATCTCTCCTCTTGGGGTCATTTCACTGGGTGTTTTAACCAGCAGCTTAGCCTGGAGATGCAAACAGTGCCCGCCTGCTGAGTGCCTGGCTGTATTAACTCAAACTCAGAAGCGTTTGCTCAGGCTCTGTAGCAGGATAGACCTATTTCCAGCTTAGAGGGTGTGCAGGAACATCCATCATTTACCTGCACTGTGCTCTGGGACTGTATCCTGAATAATTCCTCCTTAGCTGTGATGGGCACAACTCATCTGATGCGTTCTTTGAACCTCAAGAAGGCAAACCAAGGAAGAACAGGGTGTTGGGAATGGAAAAGATAAAGAGTGGATGAGGCAGGCTGTGCATTGCAGGGATGACAGCACCGAAAATAGACTTGGCTTTGGAAACAGAGAGCAGAGAATATCAAGAGCCACCAGAGGAAGCGATGGAGAGATAACCTTTGGGTTTCTAGAAGACTAATTTCAGTGTGATTTAAGGAGGTGATAATATTTGCTGACATCATGTGGTTGCTTTCATCTTGCAGTTGTTTCAATTGAGATGTTGCAGCAATGTTCTAAATTAAAAGCTTTTTTTTTTTTTTTTCTGTGGAGCAAGAGTAAATTTAATCAATATAGATTAATTTAGAACAGCTGCTATTCACTAAGTAGGAAGAATTTTATCACTGAAGAATTTGAAATCCAGCTTTTACAACATAACCTGCAGTACATTTGAATATATTCCCTTGGTCTCTGCAGTGCTGTAATTCTGCTAAGCTCGATGAAATTTATCTTGTACAAGACAATAAGCTGTAGATCTTCGCTTGTTTGTTTCTCAGAAGCTTCTTTTTTTTGTTCAAACATAGGTCATGTGAGCCCATTAAACCTCCGGATGGAGGGAAGGGAGATGAAATGTGGAGAGTGCTGCAAACTGCTCTCGGGATGGAGCAGGAGAGGGGTTTCTGTGCTCTGACTCACCACCAGGATTCAGCCTCTCCCTCCCTTCTCCAAGGGGAGTTTGTAACGTGCCAATGCTGTGTCTAGTCAAGGTTACCTCAAGGTCCTTCTCCTCCCAATGCACTTTACAGAGATATGAAACCTGAAATAATCCACCCCATCTCAAGGTGTGAATATTGTAAATTTTACCAGGCTGTTTTGACACAGTTGGGAGCCCACAAATCTGCAAGATGCCCACAGCTGAGTTGTACAAGGCGTTTGGGCATCTTCTTTCCTTTCAAAGCATATTTTATGGAGGTTCCTGGGTGCCTCTGTGGAAATGTGTGCGAGTGCAGAGCTCCCATTTAATTCAACAGCACCTGGGTGATTTCCAAACCTACCAAGCATCTTAGAGTCACAGACAGTATTTTGTGCTCTTCGTAGCAGTCAAAAATCAGAAAGATAATACAAAGTAAATCTTAATCTAGTTCATGTACAACAGTGCTGGGCTCTGTAACTCCTAGGAGGAGGGAAATAGTCCAGATGCTATGAATTATGTCAGTGGTGGTGGCTTAATTGCCAGTGGAATGGAGTAACAATTAGGGAGTTATTAAGTCTGTCCTGCCAACAGTGGCACGTCCCTGTGTCACTCTGTTTAATTTCCTGCCCAGGCTGGGTTTCTCCTGGGGCACCACTTGTGCTACTGAGTGCCTGTTACCACGAGGGCTTTTTTCTGGCTCTCAGGCAAAGTGGTTTCTAAGAATGTGAATTAAGATTCATTTCAATACAGGTGTAAATCAGAAGTGTATGGATACAGAGCTATAAATCAGAAGTAAGTTGGTTTTCCTCGGAGAATTGATGCATCAGAGGAACTGTTCTAAGCAGCAGCAGGATCAAATGCTCTGATTTCCCTCTATACATTAAATTGTTATTGCAGATAATCTTCACAGAGGGCAAACGTATGGATTGGACTGTGACTCTGCCTTCTGCCCTCGTGTGATTATTCCAGGTTAAGTATAAATGAACAACGTAAATTTAGGAATGAGATAGGAAAATTGACAGTATCACTCTCAGAGCATTATGCAAACTTAGCATGAAACTTTGAAATGAAACATGAACTTTTTTCTTCACCAAGCAGCTCTTGCCACACTTCATTATCCTCTTTTTAACCCTGTAACTCTGACTTTGGTGAAAGCAATAAATCTTTATTTTTCCTACTTACTCATCTGCTCCAGCCTTGTGGTTCTCCAGTACTGTCAACTTTGGTACACTTATGAAATGACAGCACCATAAATTAAACATTTATATTTTACTTATCTAGATGGATATTCGTTGGATGAATAGAATTTGAATAACTTTTGGGGCTTGAAAAATGAAGAAAAAAAATCAAGTTATTCAGGCATAGCTGTTTTCTTTCCTAACACATCCCCCAGCTGTGAATGTGGATTTTGGCTTACCTTTGAGGATCTGCTGAGTTGACTAGATCCTTTACTAAAAGTACTAGATGTAACTTTCAGACAAGGGATGTTGCACTTCTCTCAAGTTGTAAATTTTCCTAAGTGAGCTCAGAAGTTAATCTTGCTCACATGTATTTTACCAGGATAAAGGATCTCACTCTTGCAGCATCTTCATTTGTAGTTGACCATTTTGCAACAGAAAAATGGCTTCTCCTTTAGAAAAACAAATCAGATTTTCAGAATTAAAACTGGCACGCCAGGTTTTTGTAGCACACACAGAATTCCCTGCAAAGGGAAAATTTGTGCTCATGTTGAGGTGCTTGTGTAAAACTATCACTGGATCAGTATGAGTGGTGTGCACCGCAGGTATAAAGAAATTTGTTTGTGAAGAATTTAATAATTTAACAATTTAAAGGGTAACTGATCTTAAAAGGAGGTCAGAGTTCCTGCTTACTGCACACATCCTTTGGTACCTTGGATGCTTCACACAAGTGCAGTGTGTCATTGCATTGTATTTAATATTTGAGACTTTAGTGTCCCAAAGTCTTCTTTCTGACCTTCCCAAGAGCACTGGTGGCAAATTTGATCCAGTTTGATCCCTCTCAAGCCATTCTCTGAAAAATAAAATTTACATTAAAAATGTGACCAAACTTGCATTCAGGACTTCTGCAGTCTGACTGCTGGTTATAAATAATTCCGACGAGTATTGCTTTTATAAACATGTCTGACTTCTAAAATCTATACACATAATATGAACTTTTCCATTGTCAAATAATGCATTTCATTACTGAGCTATATTTAAAAAAAAATCTCTTTATATATACATGTTCTAAATATTTATTATTTTCATTAAAATCTCATCAGCTGAGAAATGCTTTCAGCAATGTAAGCTCCCCACAAAATGCTGAGCATTCCACATTCCCAGGAACTCCATGACTGAATTCCAGTAGCTCAGCAGAAGTCCACTTGATATCTTACTAAACACCCACATTTTTTCTGTAGTGGCAATTTGAATATCAAAACAACCCTTCAAAGTTGATTAAGAAACAATTCAACTTCATAGTATTAATAGGCATGAAATTGGATAATTTGGATTTAATTACATTGCTAAGTTTTCTTTCACAGTTTATAATTCAAAAAACACCTGTTTAGATTAAAATTCAATACTTTTTTTAGTTCAAACTGTTACTCAGATCTTTTTTTCTTCTTTTTTTTCTTTTTTTTTAAATTGCAAAGCAAACTCACAGATGTAGTTGGTTGGGATGTTTAGGGAGAGTTTAAAGATATAGAAAATGGCTTGGACAAAACCAATTTATTGCAGCTGTGGAAATATAAGATCCACTTTAGCACAAATGCAATCTGTGGAAGGATATTGGCTGGCAGCAGATTGGCATGAAATTCCCAGCTGAAGCAGATAGGGAAAAGTAATTTTATGTATCTCCCCTATATATGTGTGTAATGTTATGACCATTTTAGACTTAGCTGTACAAATGAGTTATTCTACAGTAAGCAAGAAGCTGCACGAGTGTGTGCTCGCACAGAAGAAAGTAATTTATGCCACAAAGCTGGGAAAATGGACCCGCTTCTTTTCTTGGGGTAATATTTCTGCTAAACCTCGTGATTTAACTGCATTCAGTGGAGACACTCAGTCCAGAGGACACGAAACACAACCCCTCGTTCCTTAGCACGCTCTCAGACAGTGGCAATATTCCAGTTTATTGTTCCAGCAGAACCTACAGAAGGCTGAGAGTGAGTCCAGGCATGGTATGACCACAGAAAAGAGCAGTTCTTTGATTTATTCAGGCAGATGGGTAAAATTTATTAAAAAAAAAAAAAAATGACACCTTCAATAGAAGTTTATTAAAGCCTAAGTAGTGTCCGTAAAATCAACACTCTTTACCCGTGTAACCACAACCAAAAAATATTGGAATGGGGGTATAAACTGAAGGTACAGAAAGGTAATTTCAGAGGTGGAAAGCACGCCTGGGTCCCTTTGTAGCCATGCAGGAGGGAGTGGGGCAGAGGGGCAGGATGGTGGGAAGAGCCATGCAGGGAGCAAGCAGGGACCCCCCTGGGGGAGTGTGTGCTTGATGGGGGCCAATCCTCTTTAGGCTGAATGGCCTTTTCTCATATTCAAGGTGTTTGATTCACACTGTTGGGTTTGCCACAGGATGTACTCTATTGCTTTGCTGTGACATCCCAAAAGTGCGAAATGCAAGCTAAAATTATACAAGTCTTGGTGGGGTTTAGAAAGGCTTTATCATATCAATTTTTCTTTCTTTTTATTAACTTGCCTTTTAAGAGAAATGATTTAGAAACCACAGTTACAGATAGAATTAAATTAAAGAAAGAAATATCCAGTGAATAAGTTTGCCAGTCCTTTGGGACATGATATCATGTTTTGTCTCTGTGCTGTTTGTTCCTTGTCAGAAAGGATCCAGATTATTCCTCTCATAAGAGATTTCACCCTGAGATCTGATGCTTTGCAATGCAAACCCTTCATCTTAGTCTTTCATTTTAGAGTGCAAAACCCACTGCAGCTCCTGAGATACCCGCTTACTGCAATTTGCAGATGCCTGGCATTTTATTTTATTTATTTTATTTTATTTTTAGGATACTCATGTGTTTCATTAAGATATACAGTCAAAGAAGTAAAAAAAAAAAATGCCATCATCTGAATTCATTCTTAGACAATTTTAGGTTAAAAAAAATTAAAAAAAAAAAAAGAGAGAAAGAAAATGAAAAGAGAAAACTATAGATAGGTCTTCCCCAGCTGCTCCAGCAATTAAGTCAGTCAGGGAAGCTTGATGGCTTAGTGAAGTTTTTAGAGAAATCTATTACATTACTGACTATATTCAAAGTAGTTCCATGCAGGTTTCTTTTTTTAATTTTACTGGGTCGCACACATACCAGTGGAACATTACTTTTAAGCTTTTTAATTTGAAATTATTATGTTAATGACAAAAATTATTAAATTGCAGTCTCTGGGAGCTCCAGACTCATCCAATCTCAGTGATTGCAATGACACTGGGTTTACAACATCACAATATTCACCTGAGTGTCTCCAACTCCAAAAAACAGCTGCTCAAACCCTCTCACGGAGGGAAATCCATCCTGGAGCTACAACACAGCCAAGGACGATTTTGATGTTCCTTTCTCAGGTACCTTTTTATATTTAATCTAAACAGTGAGCTCTTACTCCCATGTAAAATTAAGAAAAGATACCCTGTTTTAAAAAACCTGATTGATAAGAAAATGGGCATTTCCTCAGCTTTTAAGAGTGTGATTTAATCAAGCCATACTTTTTTCAAAAGGCTTCTTAAATCTGGGGGGACTTCTCTCTGTCAGGGCTGAGTAACCAGGGCCAGTGTGTTTGTGCTGCAGTGTCATAGCCCAGAGAGACCAAGCCCTGCAGGAAAACGGAAAGTTCATTTTTGGATTTGCTTTTGTTTTTTAAACCAGGCCATTTCTAGCTGAGTGCATTTAGTAAGCTAGGGTGTGCGTTTTGTTTTGTGTTCTGTGTTTCTCTGGATTAACAAGTCTCAGAAGAATTCACTAATTGGGATCAAAAGGGATAAAGAAGTAGGTGAAGAAAGATAAAGTATGGGGGGAAAAGGGATTCATGGGTTCGGCTTCTTTTATATTAGAAAATCCATTAGAAAACGTTCTGGATATTTGTTTAGAGAAAGACATTTTGAAACCACGTGAGGGTTTTGCAAATATGTTCCATAGACCAAGTTTCAATTTATTTTTTTTAAGAATGCTTAAATATCTTACTTAACTGCATGCTCTTAATAACATATTTAATAACTAGTCTTTGGCACTGAATTTTCTATTTGTTTCATTATAGACATATGAATGCTTTTGACAGTTATATATGTATATATATATATGTTAGCCCCTCCTGAGGACTGTGCTGCTCCTGAGAGATACACGGAGCCTTCTCATTGCTTAACTGGGAAGGAAAGCTCGGAGTATCAGTAGGAAGTGTCTAATGAAATGAGAAACATCTGTTCCTGCAGCTACTTGCTCCTCCCTCGAGGGGAGAAAGGGAGCAGGAGGAATGGAAGAACAAAGGAACTGCAGAGCAGAACAGATTTTGGAGGGAACACAGGGCTCTCTGAAGCCTCTTGCTTTCCTTCAGCTTGTCCCCCAGCCAGAACCCTGCCCTGCAAGAGCAGAGCAGGGAAGGAAAAGCTTATAAATGGTCCTCCAGCCCAAGCAGTCCTTGAAAGGCCTTTTCCTGCTGGGGGCTTTGCCCATGGAAGGGGGTTCTGACCAGCTGTGAAGGGAACCCAGCAGGGTTTGACCTTCACCCAGGGCTGCTCTGAGCTTCCAGCAGGGCTCCCAGCCTTGTCCTTGTCCTCCCTCGGCTGCTCCTTCTGGGCCACCCAAATGTGGCCCGGTGAGTTCTGCTTGCTCTGAGCGGAGATCAGGTGTTGGGAGGAGCAGACAAGACCCCAGTGTAGGAGCTCTTTCTTTGACCAGGTGCTGGTGATGCTCAAAGAACATGTTGCCTAGAGCTTTATTTATTGTCACTCTAGATTTTACTATTTCCTAAAAATTTCCATTGTGTCCCAGATTTTCCTATCAGTAATAGGATACTTTAAAATTTAATTCCCAAGAACAATAGTTGTGGAAACCCAGTGGAGTCAGTGGGGCATAGCCCTAAGCCTAAATAAATAGATATAAAAGACATACTCAGGATCAAGTAGTTGATGTTCATATTTTGTAAAATATTCTTCTATGATGTTTTTATTTCACACTTCCTTTTAAATTTTAGTTCCTACTTCCTTTAGTTTGGAATTCTGATTATACAGTAAATGTCCTGACAGATTCATGAAGGTCCTTCTTATTAAATCAAATATTGTTTTGTAAGTATTTACTTTTCTTAAAGGAGGTTTTATGTTCAGTGCTGCCATGTTGGCTTGTACTGATTAACAAATGCTACTTAGTGAAAGGGGATTAATAAATGAATTTGATTAATAAGCTGTAATTCCATAAACACTCCAGAACTCCTTTTAAAAGGTAGTGTATATTAAATGTAGTGAGTGCAGTTCATCATACATTATACATGCAGATGTGACAAAATCATCAAACCCACTTTTACAACTGTCTTAAAAAGCAAAAGATTTGATTTTTCAGGGATTCTCATTACTGCAGTGTGACAAAACAGTTCAAATCAAACTCATCAAATAACTACAGAAAGCAGATGTTTCTGCAAGGTATTCCCCCCTATTTAGCATAAGCTCAAATACTATTTATTAGCCAATTTCGCATGTAATGTGGTTATTTGAAACACAAGGGGGAAAAAAGTAGAAAATGCCAATTTAGCTGGAAAAAAATAAAAAGATATGGGCAAAATTCTGTTTATGAGAGGAGCAGAGAACTCCGGGGTGGTGCAGATTGATTTCAGCAGAGGGGGAGTAAAAGGGATCAGGCTGCATTTTTGGCATGTGGGACCAAGCCTGTGAGTCTGCACGGCATCAAACTGCAGGGACCATGGGGAGGGGAAATGTTGAGGACATCTGACCTGGGTCTGGTGGGAAGGGTGCAAGGAAACATGTAAGGGAGAGCTGTGATTAACAGAAGCCAGGAGGAAATCAAATGAATACCAAAGGAGAAGCTAGTGTGGGGGGAAAGAGAGATGGACAAATAAAGCCTTGGCTTGCCTGTCTGTCAAAACCTATTTTGGTGAACATACAGAGCCCTTCTCCAAACTGCTGCTGCTTTTGCAGGGGAGGCACTTTGGGCAGAAATGGGGAAATTTGGAGTTCAGTAAAACAGACTGAAGTCTGGATGCTTCTACAAATTTCATTTTCAGTATTTCCCCCATCGTAGCCAGGCCCTCAGGAGCTGAACGTCTCCTTTATCTCTCTGTAAAGCTGTGATAGATCACTTGTGTTTGCAGGGAGAAAGCGAAAGTCGCCTTCAGATCCAACAGCTTCTTCTAACCAGAGAATCTTCCTTTTCAAACAAGGCTTCAAACCAGTTTTGGGGGGGGTTTCTGAGCTTGTTGATTGGTTTTATAGTTCAAGTCTTGTGTTGATTCCATCACTTTTAGTAAGTGTTTACAGAGCAAGATTTTGGTGAAGGAAGGATGGGAGAGGGCAAATTTTGGTCTTTTATTTTTCTGAGCAAAAATTCCCATTGAATCGTAACTTCTCTTGTATTGAAAGTCCAAATTAGCATTGCAAATTTCAGCTTATTTCTAAAATTTTACAAGTGAGAAAGTACCAGCGTGGATACGTATTTTCAATTTATTTGTGCCACATCTACCATTAAAAGAAAACAAACCTCTGTTTCTAAAAAAACAAATTATACTTAATCTAATCCTACACACCACTATTTGTCTCAGTATTCTACTATTTCATTTGTAGCTAAGAAAATTTGCAAAGACTGCCTCTGTGAAAATATAGTTCCAGTCACTCATTTTGCTTCTTGAATAGTTCTGTGAAAATCTGCCTCTTTAGCTTTCCAGAAGGTACTTGTTCTTCTGTCAGTCATGTTTCCAGAAGCAGCTTGGGAAATTTATTCTTTTATGTGTTGAGTATATCTTCAACACAGGTAGCACTGCTTCCTTTGTAAATGCAAACATCTTTGAAATAGCAGGTATAGCAATGTGGGGGAAATTTTGAATATGAGCTATAAATATTTCAGGCTGCAGCTGCAGAGAACTTACACTGAACCCTGTGCTCTGGTGTCTAAGTGTTTATTAAACCCGAGTTAGCTTCTCCAGGTGAATTGAAGGGAATCTGTGTTGCATTTGAAAAAGGCTGCGAGATTTTCTTTCTGTAACATACACACACTCCTGCATGCAAATATATTGCAGCATTGCTAGAGAAATCCATTAGTCAGACTGTATCATCAAAAAAGTTTGTGAGGAGATAATGAAGGAAGCCTTCTGTATACAAAAGATAAACCATCATTATGCACATATTTATGCTGTGATTGTTGATACTCTATTATTCTGTACTCATGAAACAGAAATTTCTATGCGTTTTTGGGTGTTCTTCTGTGATTAGCAAGTTGTGCATGACCAGAAGGGGGGTTTTGGTTTATATTTTTTTAAGTGCAGTTGCTTGCAAGTTGGTATAAGTGCAAATGCATTGTGGGGCACTGCATTAATCCCACTGGTGGTGTTTTCATGTAGGAGAGAGAGAAGCCTCAGATATAATATCTTAAAACTCGTATTAGTGGAGAGTCCTGAGTCCTTGCACAAGACACTGAGCTCAGACAATTGTAACTCACCCAGCAGTGGTTGAGCAACACAAACACTGCCCTTGAGTTACCACAACACTCTCCCTTCACCAAACTGAGTTTATGAAGAGCAAACGAGCATCTCATAATGGCCATGGGACTCTTTATTTAGCACACCAAGCTGAGCTGCTCACACACATCTTGCTGTCTCCTGTTGACTTTCAGCTTAGGAAGGGGACATGACAGGAACACTCCCAGCTTTCTTATTTAGCTTTTGAACCATGGAAAAGGCAACAGCTTTACATTCTGTACTTAGAAGAAGTACATTCTTCAAAATGTGCTTCCAGTGTGTGTTGACACCAACCTTGTCATTGTCACCTTTACAAGGTGCACCTCCCAGCTTCCAGAGACAATTAAACTTCTCAGCAGTTTCTCAAGCAAGGATTTACATTAATGAAAACTGAATGGTGGCCCTGTCAGACTTACCACTGCAGCCATACAAATGCCATTTATTTAGCATTTGAAGTACCAAGCAACTCAGTTTTTAGGTCATTGTAATGTTATCCAATTTCAGAAAGATGCAGCAACTTTCATTTTAACCCAATAAATCTGTAAGGAACGAAGAGCAACCATGGAAATGGGAATCACTTCATGCACACACACACACGTGTGTGCATGCAAAGAGTGAATCAGAATTGTAAATGTAAGTGCCCCCCCGCTGTAATCTGAAAGTGTAGATAGGAATTAGAAAAAGAAAATCTGTTTTCAAAAAGGGAAGGGAGATAAACATTGCAGAACCAGAACCCATTGTAATGAATAAAGTGAAGAAAGTTTTGGGTTGGGGTGGAGAGTGATCGTCTAGAACCACAGGCTAACAAAACTAATGTCTAACAAAATCTTACGAGGAGTAATTGCAACAATTATCTAAGGAAGGGGAAGCACAAACGGTGCTTTAGTAGCAAAGGGGCAGAGATTCCAACAACCTCAACAGGCTCTCAAGGAAATGAGATGAAATATCTCGGAGAACAGGAAGACCACTGGTTTGTCCCTCTGCTCGGGTCTGCTTGGGGTTTGGAGGTTTAATGGCAAGCACTGGCAGCTCTCCTGAACGTGCAGAGCAGTGTTAACAAATATGGAACAGGTCTGAGGAAATGGGAAGTGGGAAAGAAGAGGAGAGAGGGAGCAATTCTCGGATCCCTCATTTTAACTAGAATTCGGCACAAAATGCAAGAATGAAGCAGAGGTTGAAACTGTGGGCTCATGATGAAAGATCACAGTTTTCAGAGAGTCAAGACTAGCTAAGAATTTATGGAAAACTGTCATTTTATGTAAGGGACTGGTTACTCTTTCTCCCCTTTCTCCTCTTTACATAACTTTTATTGTAGGAGACATAATGGTTCATATTTGTTCAACAAAATCTTAGTTTCCTGAATCAGCTTTGGTCTGCCCCTTGTTTTCTCTTTTGCTCCCATCCTGTGTCTCCAAACTCTAGAACAGAAATGGAATTGTCCTGTCACTCTTTGCCAAGTGTTCCTGTGCAGGAAAGCCCTGCAGTATTTTTACACAATATTGTTTTATAAAGCAGTGGGTTAAGTGCTACATCAATAACCCTCGAACACAGACCACTCCATTCCCATATTAAAACAAACAAATAAGCAAAACCAACAAAACAAAAATCAAGTGAACAACTGTCTTTGATTGCAAAATTTGGTAAAATGCAGAAGTTACCACTCTCACTATTTTCCCCATGGTCAATAAGATGGATCGTAGGATATAGTTAAACCTCACCTAGACTATATTCATCCAATCAACCAAAGCTGACAGAGAACTGAAGGTCAATATTCTTTGATATTTTTGTGCCAGGATGAGGTTTTTTTCTGTCCTCAGAGAAAATTGCTTCCATTTGAAGAGATGTCTTGACCAGTAGTAGCTCTGCTTCCCCCAGTCATTACCTACTAAACTTGTCTGCTGGACGTGAATCCTGACACCTTTGAATGATCTAATTTTAGAACACTTTCTTTAATAACCATCACTCTTTCCCAAAGAGTACTTGTATGATATTAGAAATATCTTAATCCTCCTTCAATAACAAGATGGAAGATGGAAATTGCCATAGCTATCATTATTGGAAGAAATAGTGTTATATTGAAAGGATAAAATGGAGTTATTCTGTCTAACCTGAAAACCACTTACAGGATGTATTTTCTGACACAGTCTCTGGGACTGGTTCAAGTAGCTCTGGCAAAGGCAGAGTCTAAATCAAGACTAGGTCTCTTATTGTCTCATTTGTTTTGGTTTTACTTCCCACATATTTCAAATGATTGATATTTGTAAAGGACTGTACAAAAAATACTGGAATTTTACAATTAACATGGTGGGGTTTATGCAGAATGCAGTTTATTTTTAAAATTCAAGTGTGAGAGAAGCTTGTGTTTAAAATAGCTCAACAAATCCAGTTTGCTTCACAGATCTAACAGTCTTCAGTTGTATTACCTCACCTAATAGAACCATCTAAGCCAGTTGGAGACAGTTGTCTCAGCTCACTCTCAGTGTCTGATACAGAACAGGTGACCACCCAGAAGATCAGTCATTCCAAAGGATCCAAAACTAAAAATCTAATGCAAAGAAAAAAAGTAGCTTCTAGAGAGATTTGTTTCCCTTCACTGACTAGAAAAAAGACCTACCAATACCTAAAAACAGACATCTAATGATTATTTGGCTGGGATTGGGTCAGATGAATGTCCCAAAGGCCCGGAAAACCCAAGAATCAGCACCTCAAAGTGATAAACAACTGTGCCCATCCACCTATCGGGTGCCTTTCACTGGAGTCAGGCAAATTTGATTAAGCATAATTAATTCAATAAAAGACTGAGCCCTGCAGCTCATTAATAAATTCAGAGCCTTCAGGATAACAGGGTTGCTGTGCTCAATACTGCCTGTCCCCATGCTATATATTTCAAACCACTCCTGCCCAAGGTTTCTCCTGGAAGAGCAGAACCAGTTTTCCATCCGGAAGGCGGTGTGGTGTGGGATTCTAATTCCTTTTAACTCTGCTCCGGGGGGAGCTGCTTTCTCACTTTATAGGAACCTTTTGAGGCTAAAATATTTTGCAATAGTTGTGGGTTGTGTTTTAAATGATCACCCTTTACATCATCGAGGGTGTGAAGAAGCACTCGTGGAGGAAGAGCTTCATGTATTATTCACCTTTTTTTGCATTCTATCAAAGGGTTTTAAATCAGATGCTAAATTTTGCATGAGTATTGATCATAACTTTATCATCCATTATAAATACCCTTTTTGTTTGTTCACCCTCTTTGTGCAGAACCATGGGATGGGCAAGAAATGGACATTTAATTAGGCTGAGGAAATTTCCAGCGTTGTTTGAAAGGGGTATAGGATGTGCTTAGTTCCCCACAGTCTCTTTAGGTGTGGGAAAATGGTATCAGATCACTCTCAGGCCTGTTCCCAAGATGAAAAGATTATATCCCATTCTACAAAGAAGTTAATTTACATTTATAAAAATGAAAGGCAAAGTAAGCACTCCATTGAAAGTTAAAGGTGTTTAATTAGGGATATTTATTCACTTAATTTGTTTTGCTTTACAAACTGTGTGTTCTTATGTCTTTGGTGACTAATCCATGTTCAAATACATTAGGGTCACGAGTTTATCTCTGTTAGTTCAAATAATATGACTGAAATGTGACTAACAAAAATATCCAAACAGCCATTACTATTCTGGGGAAAATGCATGGTTCTTGATTGTAAGGCTAAGACACTTAAGACACTTATCAAATCTACTCAATGATTATAAATGAACGTAAATAGTTTTGCAGAATATAAATAGCAAAGCCATTTTGCAGAAAACTGAAGTTCTATCAGAGCAGAGAGTAATTTGTGATGTGGTGAAGTGGGAAAAGAGCAGTGAAACAATAAAGCTAAGTCAAAAAATAGTAAAACATTCTCTGGCTTTCAATGAACTTTGGAGAAAATTATAACCCTGAATCTCATCCAGTTTTAGAAATGAGGATATTTTGTATCACAGGCATTAGAGGGCTCAGAGCCAGATAACAGTTTCTCCATTTGAATCTGAACAGCACATGAAACAAATCTAAGTATGGTTTGTAAGATATCAAGCAATTCAAGCTGTAAGAACTCTAAAGAAAAAGGTTATATTTTCAAGAATAAAGTCTTAGAATGAAGTCAAATCAATTCCAAAATGACAAAAAAACCCCCAACCAAAACCTACATAAAGAATCAGCACATCTGCAACAGCACTTTTCCTCCACGGGGTTTTCAATTTTCTGTCTTCTGTATGTGACCTTATAAAAATGATAACAAGATTCAGCTTCTGAAAAATATACATGCATCTTATCTGTTGTTTTCTTAAGGCAAACACCCGAATTGAGAGATGTGTTCAAAAAGTCACAGAGTGTGGTTTTGTTCGCTTGGTAACTTGAGGCAAAGGAAAATGTTCTCTTCTTGCTGAATTGTTTATGAGAAGTGATTCTATTTTCTTTGGCTTCTGAAAAGCAGAGAAACTGAGTTTACCCAGTGATTTGTCTTAGCTACCAAACTGTGGAAAAACGAACTCCTGCTAAACTAATGACTCTTATGTAAGTTTGTTACGAAATACCAAGGGCAAGACTTAAAGGAGTGTCACAGTTAAGGGAATTCTGCTTTTCAGGAGTCTCATGGGTTTCTCATCTGGGTTTTTGTAACTTGCCTGCACACCAAATACCCCCTTTTCCTTCTCTCCAAATATGTGCAGGGTACAATGAATTTGGCCTTGAGTTTTTTCAAGGGTTTCAAAGTCATGTGTGGTAGGGAACATCTTGGTCTCTGCCCCAGCACAGACTATTCCCTCCCTGCTTCCCTCTTCCACCTGGATGAGAACACTCAGCATCTCGGCCAGTGCCACACACATCATTTATGGCAACTCTTTTTGGCTTCCTTTGCCTTGGAAGCGAAGAGGACTTTTTGACTCGGGGGGAAAGCGAGTGTGTGTGAGCACAAATAGCCAGCAAGCCTTTCACGCTCGCATTTTTTTCCTGCAAGATGCAAGTTTGACTCCTGCCAGGCTGAAGAGAGGGTTCAGTTCAAGCTCAGCTGGAGGGCAGCCAGTGTTTTTAGCAAAGCCAGGCTCAGGAACTGCATGAGCAATGCATACATTGCATTTTGGCTCTCCCCTGGCTCAGGGACAGCCATGCCCAGGTCTTGGCCTCAACTGAGAAGCCAAGTGCTTACACCACTGGCATAGCTTTAGAGATCTGCAATTTCCTAGTTTCCTGGGAAAATGACTTATGAACGTGAGGTGGCTGTAGAGCTAATGTGCTGCTGGTTTCCAGGATGAAAGTTAAAACACCTAAAAGTCACACTTTTAATGCTTTGAACTCTTTATGCATTTGGGTTTTGTTTTTCATTTGGGGAAGAGCAAGGATTCCAGCTTGGTTCTTTTACAATTTACATTGTCTACTCAGTCAAGCCCACAAGACAGAATAAGCCTATTTTTTTAATTTTTCTTTTTTTGTTTTATTTTTTAAGGAATGAATAGTTTTAAAATAATAGTGATTTCTGTGACCATTTCCCAAACAGTAAGAAACACCCTTTAAAAACGATGGGTCTGCTCCACCTTTGTGAAATCCCTGGCACAGGTTGACAAATGGGACAAAATGAGTTCTGTTGCCTTTGTTTCATCTCGTGGCTTTTCTGTGTTACAGTTGTTACATGTGTTGTTCGAGGGTAGCAAGGACTGTCCCTGCTGCAGGGGGTGGCATTTGGGGGTTTCCTGGCACAGAGAATTGTTCCAGCCGCTTCATTTTCCATTCTTTTCCACAATTTATGGAAAATTCACAAAACTTGCCCTCAAATATCTTGCATCAGAGAAAAATATTCTTCTGCCAGGCAGTCTGATGCATTTTCTCCGTGGTTTATGTCTCGTTTTGGCTCTTAACCTTTAGTTATGTCCAGCAGATGCAAAGTTCTGAATAATCTGGGGTAGTTACCCAAGAGAAATTACCCGTTATAAATAACACTTTTTGTCTGCGTTTTCCCTGGAATTTTTAGCCAGCATGGGAAAGAAGTCAGGCTACAACTGTATTACTAATTACCTGTACCTGTCTCCAAATAAAATAAGAAGCAATTAAAAATCCTCTCAGAGATTAGATGGTATTAAACAGAAGATAATTAGTACAAAGGTGAGAAGAGGTGATGCCATTTTTCCAGCTGCCAAACTCAGTGCAGAATGGTGCTGAGTTTGAAATGGTTGACACTCAAATACAACGTTATACTTAATTTTAACAACAATTCATTCTCCTAATTAAAAAGTCATTCACAATTTTTATCACTTTTTAATAATGATGAAACACAAGTAACCTGTCATACAGAGAGGTACCAAATGTAACTAGACAGCAATATACAGGCACAGAAATACAGCTTTGATATGTGAGAGATTTTTCTGACAAGACCAAGGAAGATATTCTAAAATAATAGAAAAATAGAAGAAAGAAGAAAAAATAGCAAAAACTGTCAGGATAACCATATACTTCTTTAGATTAAGCTTTGCTCTACTGAACCTTATCTGTCTACAGGCTTGCGTGTTCCTGTTCTGATTTTGTACTTCTGGGATTTAGTTTGCTTTTGTTCTAACAGGAAATCTGGTATGTTATAACTTGCTTTGCAAGATGTTTTTTAAAATAATTTTAAAGTGATTGAGGGCACAATTGTTGGTCTATATTTTGGGTGCATCCATTTTCCATAGAGATAACAATACTGTGGTATTGTGTCCAAGAATCCAATCTGGTTTTAAATCTCTGCATTAGCCTTTGAGAGCTCTAAACCAGCACATCAATACTAGAAAAATACAATACTTTTTTTTTTTTCTCAGAGCTGTGAATGTTAAATGTGGTAATTAATATTTGGTCATGTTTGACATTGATTGACCACAGTTATTTGAGAGCCTCTGCAGTGCCAAGGGCTGCTCCAGGTTCTGGTGCAGAACATTAAGCAGTCAATCAGCTGGAATGATGGTGTGGGACCTTCTGTCAGGGAAAGGAGTGTAAAGGAAGGTCAAAATTACTTGGGGAGACTCTCACCCTTCTGGTTCATCCAGGGCTCAGTGGGAAAGCATTTTTGCTTGTGTGCTGAATGTGTTCCCACCTTCCCTTTCCCCAGCCTGGAGCTTGCACAGGCCTGTCTTCAGTATCCTGGAGTTCTCATTACTGATGGAATTTTAAATGCCAGTTTATATTTCCTTTCAGGAATGAATGCATGCAGCAAGCTTTCTCTGAACCTCCATGATTGTCAGACATTTCAGTGCCCAGGTGATGCTTCCATCTATTATTCAATGTTTCACCTGTATGTTTGCATGCACAGCAAAGTGCACATACGACATACTTACTAGTTTAGTAAGGCTTACTATCAGTGCATGGACTTGGTTAATAGACCCTTGTGGGTATGCTGACCTTCCCTATGTTCAACCTTTGGCCTGAACTTTGCCTTTTGCAGAGTACTTTTGGACTCTTTATAAACATATTTGTGTCTGAATTCACTGGGTACAACATAAATAGATATGAAAAATGGGTATATTTCCTGAAAACAAGCTGCTCTTATAAATCACATCACTTTCATTTTGTCTGTTCCTCTTGTCAGCTCTAAGGAATTGCTATTAAAGTGAGACAGGCCTTGCTTATGTGAATTTTAGCAAGAGTAGAGCACAAAACAGAGAAAAAAAGACTCCAGCCTATTATTTTCTTTCTCCCTCAGTAAAATTTGGCCCAATAAAAGTCACATTACTGGAGAACAACAGGTGCTTTTGACATGAAAGTAACTCGTCATGAAAAGATAGAAAGGGGAACAGAAGGCTGAGTAGTGAGGCCAGGTTTGGAAAACCCTTCAGAAAACCTTTTTTTAAAAAAAACAGTAAAAATTGCCTCTAACTCCATGAAGCTCATACAATACAAAGAAATAGCTGTGTGCTTCCAATTTTGTGTCCTGGTGCCTCCCCAATGTGCTCTGCTCTGGTGGCATCACCTGCTTCTCCATGGAAATAGATCCCTGTTGCTTTCCTTGGACACTCCGACAGGAATTTTCCAACGTCGTGAAGGAGAATAAGCTGTCAATAGGTCAGCTTTATGTCATATGCTGTTTTGCAAACATCTGTGTAGGCAGTTTTCCCTTTTAAAAAAAATTAAAAATCCATACAGCAGCATAGCTGACGTTGATAACTTCTGAGGGAAAAAGGTGCTGGCTGAGGAGGAGGCAGATGGAAGAAGCTCAGACCATTGATCTGCACATGGACTTCAATCTAGAAGGCACAATTTGTTTTTCCAAAATGTCACAGTTACCCACTTAGAGTTTTTAAAGAAATAAATAATATACAGTTTTATATAATACATTTTTGTAACAAATTACTGCAGTTTCATAGCACCTACTTTTAAATCCTTCCAATTTGTGTTCCTCTAAACATCATTTATTCAACAAGAGACGCTCACATAATGATCTTGGTTTAATCTTTGAAGCTGACAGATCTCCTTACCATCTAATGCAACATAACAATCTCTTTATCACCTATTCTCTTTTTCACAGCGTAGCTCTCTGCGGTTTTGTTTTATCAGAAATCAGTCAACAACAGGACTTTGCAATGCACTCGGGAAAACTTCGGGTGATCATAACGAAAAGCAGGAGATCAACGGGCAGGCCTAGAGACTCCATCAAAGGAACAATGGGTGTGCCAGCCGAGAAGGTAAAAGCTGAGCCTTCTCAAACCACAGGGGTCTGTTTGAACCCAAAGCAATGAGACCTTCTCCAGCTCAGCACTGATGAGCAGAGATGGCTGTGTCAGGGAGGCACTGCCTCACAAACTGGTCTTCGAGAGCTTTGTTTTAGGAAGTGACATCCAGATCTCGCTGGTGTTTCTCATGTGGTATGAATGAAATGGATTCAAATGAGAGCAGAAAGAGTCCCCAGAAAATAAAGTTCAGAGCAGATTGGGATCAGAAATCCTTCTGATCAGGGACAAGCATAGAATCTGGGTTTAGGTTTTCCTTAAGACATCAATGGTGATACAAAATTTAATATCTAAGAAGCCACCTCTTTGGTATTCCTTTAAAAGAGCAGCGTGACTGGGTTTTAGGAAACTTTGCTAATCATAGATCACTAATTTGTCTTTGGATGGAAAAAAAAAAAGAAGGTTCAAAAGCAGAACTCAAAATAAGGACCCAAACACTTCCCAAAGGATTGGATCCAGCTTTATGCTGGATGTGATCCTAGCAGTGGCTACAGCATGAATGAATGCAAAAGAATAACTTAGGTAGGCAGTAAAGGCAGAAGACAACGCTGAAGTTTCTGAATATTTCTTTGTCTATATAACTCTTTTTATCTCAAAAATCTACTCCTGGAGTAGGCTTTTCAATTTTTTATTAGCTAAGTTTCAATCCAATTTGAATAACTGTATTAGATTGCAGCCTGAGTCTTAGCACCATTCCCTAAATTCATTTTGATAGGAAGTCACAATAATGTCCCAGCATTTTTAAATACAGTGGCTTTATTCATGTGTTTCTAGAAGATTCTCAGGAGAATGGGGGGGAGGAGAAAAAGGAGCAACTGTGAGCAGAGAAACACTGTGGTTTGGGTCAAAGTTCCCCCATTTCTCCATGTTCTGTGTGAGATGATCAGTACAGGGCAAAACAGGGAAACATAGTCAGTATAAAGGTAAAAATATAATAAAATCACAATTATTTCTGCAATCTCTTAAGTTGTTTTTATGGATTTCCCTACATAATTTTAATATTTTCTTCATCTACTTAATTTGTCAGTAAACAGTATGAAACTCCCAATATCATTCCTTTCTTTACCTGGTTTTGCCTGCTGTTTCAAAACTTTATGCTCAACTGCATTGTAAATGTAGTTTAAATAGAAACACTGCAAACATTCCAGTTCAAAAGGAAAAGCCTGAACCCTCATTATTTAAAAATCTCAGTCTCCTAAATTTCAAGAACATATGGCGACTCACCCAGGATTATTTTTGCTAAAAATGATTTTAATTGAATGAGTCAGTGAAATTAAAGATTTTTTTTTTTTTTCTGGCAGCTGGCCCTCTCAAAATTCAAGGTCAGTGCACAACACTGACATAATTGCACAGCCAGTCCTCCCCTGTTCTACAGGTGTCAGTCACGTTGAAAACAAACACACTATTTATGGGGTTTTGATGGGTGGCAGAAGTCATATTCAAAAGCAAACTCGACAGAAATGAAGCTTAGTAAAAGTCACTTTTGGGATACGATTGAGCCACCAAATCTTTCTGCTTTGAGGAAAGCACATTTACCTTACTCTGTGCGTCTCCTTGGATGTTGTGCTGTACCTTTTTGTTCATTAGCAGCTTGGCATCATTAAGGTTTAAGTGATTGCTAATGACTCGTGACTGAGCTTTCAGCTGGAATACTTTCAGGACATCAAACCCAAGATTCACAACTCAAATCCCAAACCCTCCAAATGGCATTTAATTTGATAAATCCCGGGGTTATGGTGGGAAAGGAAAACTCTAATAGCTCTAATACAATCAGAAGGAGGGAAAGAAACTAATACAGAGAAATGAGAAAACCAGGACATTCAAACTTAGTTTGAAGTCTAAAGGTCACGGAAATGGGGTGATTTCTGGAGTTGATGTGCTGCCAAGTGCCTGAGACGGGAAAAAATCCAAACCATTAAGCAACCCAAAACCTGAGATTGAAGAAAACAATACAAATCTTAAAAAAAATATAAAATCCAGCACTCCTGAAGGATGGAGCAGTGTGACCCTGAGTAGCTTTGCCACGGTCAGAAGGGATTTATGGCATGAAAATATCCTTGTAGTGCAGGCCAGCTGTGTTATGTGCCACATCCTTCCAATCACATCAGCAAGGCTGGCTTTGGTGGGCAAGTGCACCCTACAATGCTTGTTCTAAAGTTAAAAGAAAAGAAAAATGAGGTTGTTTGGAGTTCTTTGTTTTCCTCAGCTGGTGTGTTAGTTTTGTTTGCAAATAAGGTGTCATATTTAACTAGAAAAACATAAATACTGAATTAAATTGTGACAGCTGTCATTTTCATCTGATATTTATCTTGTGAGCCATTCTGCTCACTGCCGTAGTTATCTGTGATAGTTAATGTGGGTTTTTTTCCTGTATTTCAAGTGCATCATGTCAGAAATGGTTGATGAAGATATTTTTCAGATATTTTATTTGTAAAACTTTTTTATTTGGAGGATGGGGGAGTCTCTGCTCTTGCAGTCCAGAAGACTTTAGTCCTTATTCTTTTAAGTGAGGTCCAGGATGTTCACTCTGGTTTTTTTTATTCACCTTGGTGCAGGACTCAGATTAGAATTTGGCTGCTCAATATTCTGTACTAACAAGTACTTTAAATCAGGCAACATTATTAATTGGCTTTTGCTGCTCTTTCCACTGTTAAACTTTCGAGCCTTTGTAACAAATGGAGAGTGACCATATAAAGCACAGTAAGGGCTTGGTGTTTGGTTTCAGTTTCCAAAATACTTCAACATTATTAAATATATATATAACTTAATGGTGCATTTTATTAATATAGCCTTTATTGGGAAGCTGGGCTTTTCAAAGTAATAATGTGCTGTGTTGAGCTTCAGAGCTACTTAGAGGTCTCAGATAAACTGTGAATTATCTCTGTAGTAACACATTGAGCCTTTCCCCTACAGAGAATCTTTGATCCCATCCAAATTATTTTAACACTATGCAACTGTCTGAAGTTCCAGAGTCCTACAGTCTAATAAGCACTGAATTCTCTGGGTAAAATTTTGTAGGGAAAGACATGCCATTGCAAATCACAGCCTTTTCATATTTGTATATTATATTCTTGTAGCTCTAGCTGTTGCACAGCAGTTTATATTTTGATGAGGAGGTGTAAGATAACACTTGCATTTGGCAAATTTTTTGCTTTGCACTCTCCATCAAGACTGGAGAGGTTGCACAATAAAAGACTCAGGTTTTTCTCTTTCTAATTTCTTGGCATTTAACCAAAAGGCATTATGCTTTTCCAAACCACTGCAATGACAATTTGTATTTTAGGTATTACCAGAACTGGAATTTTCCCCAAAGCCTGGGTTCTCTGTTGCTGATGGTAGGGGTTTGTGTGGTTTGGGTTTTAATTGTTTTAATTGAAAGTATGAATCACTTTCCTGAGTGCAAGAATATTTGGTGTGTTTAGTGTCCCACAGCAGCCATTTGCCCCCCACAAAATGTACTTCCTATTCAAGATTATTAATTTATTTTTTTTTAATGTGATATGAAATTTTAAAACACTAAGCCTGGCAGAGCTCTGGAAGTGTTTGGACAATGCTCTCAGGCACGTGGTGGGATTCTTGGGGCTGTCCTGTGCAAGGCCAGGGGTCAGACTTTGGTGATCCTTGGAAGTCCTTTCCAGCTCAGGATATTCTGTGAAAATATCTTGGGGTTCTGGCTCATGTGACAGGAGTGGCCACATCTAGTTCTGTTATGTAACTCAAGAGGTTGTCAACCCTTGTTGTCAAGCCAAGTGATGCAGCTGGGCTTGGCTTTCTCCATGGCCAGTGACAGCAGACTTTGGAATTCACTGTATTTTGTCCCTGCTTGTCCCCAGAGCAGTTTGAGCTGCTTTGTGTGCAGTAGGATTGATCACAGCGTTGGGATCAGCAGTAAAACAGTGAGTGAATGAGCTTGGTAAAATCTGTGCACAGATGAGAGCCCAGGTCTGAGCTTCACCCTGACCTGGCTGGAGCACCCACCAGCCCAGCAGTGGCACTGCATTTGCAAATGTCATCACTGGGGCTGTTCCTCCTGTCTCATCCTTAGCTAGGCAGGGGCAAGCAGACTCTAATCCCTAGTTAAAAAAACTCTCCTAGGTAAGTATCAGAGTAATTAATTATACATATAGCAGATCGCAGAAGTCCTTTTTCTTTCGAAAGTGCAACTTTTATTTATTAACAGCACAGCTCTCCATTCTGTGTGAGCACGCAGCAGGCTCCTGGACCGCAGGAGGGGTTAGAGTGTAATTTTGTATTGCAAAATAATCTAAGCAGGGGCTCAGAATTTGGTGGTTTCACACTTACACAAGGAGCTAACAGCCTTGCAAAAGAATCTCATTGGCAAAACAATTGATTTTGAACTTCTTGAGCAGAGAACCTTCCCTGCCTAGATCATGTACAATAAAACTGACATCTGAGGGGAGAGCGAAAATATACTCAGCTTTCCTAATCCCTTGGAGGCTTGTGAAATTACTGTCTGAAAACTATAATGAGAATGGGATAATTTGTGACATTTCCCTCTGCTGTTAGAAGGTATTGATTTTATGACATTTTCATTTCTTATTATGTATTACGAGCATAAGACATCAGAATGTTAATATCAGATGCACTGAATAAACAAGGATGGTGCCAGGTAGCACTTTATTTATTTCAATTATTTTTCAGTTTTATGCTGTAGCTATTTTCCCAAATCCCTGCAGGCTGTTAGCAGATAAACAATCATTCCTAAGCTCTGAGAATTCAGAATTAGAGGAGGCAGCCCATACATAAACTTATTTCTTCCATGAGGTCTACCAGCCAAGCAAGATAACTTATCCTCACCGTGCTGAGTTTTGACCTCCCTTGTTTTGTGTAAGACATTCAATTTTTCAGCCACTTTGTCTGTCTAATTTAGACTGTTGATGCCTTGAGGTCGTTGTCATCTTCCTCCTCACTTGTGAGAGAGCTGCTGAAAACACGAGTGTGTTCACAATAGGTCCAATATTGTCACTTGTGTTCAGCCCTGCTGCATTTTACTTGTCAGGTCTTTGGGAAGGGAAAATTCCCTCTCCCAGTGGTAAACTCACCCAGACAAGGTTTTGAAGGAACTATCTCACCAAGGCTGTCTTGGAACTCAAGAGCTGACCTCTTAGCTGTAGAAAATAAGTGCTATAATACACTGCAAACTTCCCTGGCTTTGGGGTTTCTAGAGGAATCTCCGTGATCACTTTTCTCTGTTCTTAGCACGTTCATCCCCCTCTTCCTCCTGTTGTGTCACCCAAGGGGTGAGCAGGGTGTGCAGGCTGGGAAGTTTGGTAAAAATGTTGGGAGGCTGTACTGGCAGAAAGAGGGACAGGGATGTGTGCAGTGTAAGAAAAATATCTTTTCTCCTTGGCCATCTGCATTTCAATTGATGCATTATATGAAAAAACCCACAAGGCAAGCTGAGAAACAAAACTTTGATCTTAAAGTTGATGTGGATATAATGGATTTGGGGGGTTTTGTTTGGTGCTTTGGTTTGGTTTTGTTTTATTTAAGTTCACTGTAGGGGAATTTGTAGCCAATGGATAATATTGTACAAAATAAGAACTAAGGTATAAAAAAAAAGAGATTGTTATTTTTGTGCTTTGTGAAGTTGACTAAGTTATAGATATTGCACCTGAACTATATTTATGTCAAATTTATAGGGAGCTTTCTTACAGAACGATGTGGGGAAGAGAAGGGGAAAAACAATATAATCATAAGGTCAGAGGATGAGAGTATAACTGAGTTGTCCAGAAAATAAAACCACACAGGGATCTCAAAACCTGGGATATCAAAAACATTCAAAATACCATTCAAAAACGACCGGCCCCTTGTGGGGGCTTTAAACGAGCCAAGCTTACTTTGTCTGAAATAATGATTTTATAAAGGAAATGTTGCAACCAGGGAAAAGCTTTCCTTGGATCCCTTAACAATAAGGTCTGAAGACACAATGTTATTGAAATTCTTTTTATGTGTACTTCAGAAACAAAATCATTTTGGGTTTCTTTGAAGAAACACAGACTGTGTAGATTTTATCTGCCTTATACAGTGTAATCATATTTGTATCATAATTTTTCTGGTTTGGAACGATAGCCTTGTAAATATTGAGCTCTTTTTCGATACAAATACTTCCATTTCTGGGGGTCACAACTTGATCTGAGCGCAAATTGCTTTAAGCAGCAGGGGGCCAAGCCATAGATATATATTCAGATTTGGACCCAACTACTAAAGGGGTGTATTTAAATGTTCAGAGAGTGGTCCTGCTGTGATGAAGCTGGAGAACAAAAGCCATCAAACATGCACATATTCTACATTGTACATTCAGAAAGAGACCCAAGGAGAGAAAAAGGAGGAAAGAGAGAAAGAAAGGATGAAAAGGAAGAACAATTCTGGGCATTTCTTAGCTTGGATTTCTCTCTAGTACAACAGAGCTCAGTCTGTGCTTGTCTTGGACACTCCCAGCAAGGCATTTTTGAATCTCACAATTTTAGTCTTGTGCTTTTCTCTTTTTTCTACATGGGGAACGTAAATATGCATTTTTTGCACTGGCAGCAACCCTCGTGTATTCAAGGTGTTTGCCTTGATATCCCTCCGTGTTCCCTCCACAGACCTTTGCTGTGGGCAGAAATCCCAAAGAAAATAACATTGCTGGGAATTCCATTAGGAGGAGTAACCAGGACTGTGGGGGGATGAGGGAAGAAGAACAGAAGAGGTTAGTTATCATTCTCGTGGGAATTCTTACTGCTTGGCCCCTGGAGAATCCACAGAGGAAACTTGCAGATGCCTGGTGATGAGGAAAATATTGATTAATTAATTACCTTTTGCATTAATTGATATGGCAGCGATTCAGGCATCAATCATTTATATCTCTCTTCTATGTTATCTTTATATATAGCTATATTTGCAGCTATATTCCCATGGATAATGGGAAGCCCAGAAACTTCTGCCATAACTCTACTGGAAAATTCCCATATTCCCCCAAAATGCATGCACAGAATAATTTCCACTCTTTAAAGCTCCTTAGTTCTGAGCATTTGGTTGTTGGTAGAAATGATCTGAAGGAGAGTCCTAGAGAACTGAGCTTTAGTGGTTGCTGATTGACCAGATCTACTTCCTCTTACCGTGAGACTGTGATGTGGAATTTCTACAAATGCAGATAAAAAGCAAAACTCAAACAAATGCAAAACACTACTTAATAAATTATAAACGCCAAACAGATATTATCAAGTTAACTAATACTGCTAAAGCATTATCACTCTTCCTCTAATCAAGAAGAATTATTAAATAGTGTTTCATGTAACTTCAGAAAAAAAGTGTTATCCTTTGCAGCCTCAATTTTTAGCAGAGTTTCTGAAGATCATCACAAAAATGAGCCTTCTGATGCTAAACATGCAGAGCGCTTTCTGCCTGCAAGGTATTTTTGCAACACAACCATAGCGTTTTTGTTTTTATATACATAATGTTCATATATATATACAGAGCATGTGGATAGGGGTGCAGGTCAGCCAGTTTACCAAGAGACAGAAGAAATGGAAGAAGACATTTTAGACATGAGTTGAGGAATCCTTGGAACGGCACAGCTTGGTCCACAGTGTGCATCTTTAAACATATGTGGAGATCATGCTTTAAATATCTCGTCAAGGTACTATTACCATAAATTATACATTAAGTTGTTGGATGCTTTTTTCCCCTTTTATCAGTGATTTATATCATGGTTATTCTCGAAGTTATAATAACATGAAATAAGAATAACCATAAAACATTAAAAAGCTGTTAGTGGTTAGAAATGACCAAAAATTAACATGCATGGACATTAAATTATGGACAGCTTTTCCGCAACAAGTTGCTCACAGGGTGATGAGCAAAACCAAACCTTCCTGTCCAGTTTGCTGTTGTGCCTTAGGAATGGAAGGAAATCCTACCAAAGGAGCAGCCTGGGATCTCTCAGTAGGGTTCCCTCGCTCCAGTGGAACTCAAGGAGAGCAGAAAGAAAATCCTCCAGCAAAATATCCTGAGTCAGTGATTTTGGATCAGACGCTTGCTGTTTATTCTTTTGCATGAATATAAATGCTATTCGTAATCTTGACAAGCATTTTAAAAGCCCTTTGCAGCTTATTTGTTTCTGCTTTTATAAGTTGTGATTTTGTTTTGCTAATTATTTCACAATATTTCTCTTTGGCTTTATGTCAAAGGCTTTTTTTAATGAATGCAACAATTTTAAGGGGAAAAAAGCAAAAGTGAAAACAGAATACTTTCGTTCTCTATAAAGAGTGGCAAGACAAATGTTCTTCTGAAAATAACACCTATTAAGAACATAAATATGTGCAAGTAGAACGAGAAAGTGGTGCTGTTTCCTTCCATGGTAGAAGGGGAAAAGCTTTGCCTGAAAAAGTGTGACAGAAAAGAGCCATGGGGTAGACAGGAGTGGATTTAGAAATTATTTACCTGCTTAGATGACTTCAGCAAACCAGCCTTTTAGCTCTATCTGTCTTGATTATTCAAAACTAAATGTTTTGTGCAGGAAATGAAAACAGGTTGATTAAGCATATTCTCATCCTCACCCCATGCATCCTGTGGATTGCTGTGGCCCCCCAGGATGTGGGATGGCTTCAATGCAGAGAATCGTTTCAGGTTCTGGTCTATGATTATGCCACAGCCTGGCAATCCCAGAAATTGCTGCTGGAAGTCATCTCCAGCTCCCCCACGCACCGAGCGGCTCACACAAGTGAGGCGATTTGTGTGCTTCAGCAAAGCATCTGTTAGAAAGGAGTTAGTTATAAGGAAGTCTTGCAGATGAGTCTTCTCTCTCTGACTCCTTGGTGTGGATTATGGCTTGTGAAGGCAGGAGAGGAGAGTTCTCCTGGACTGTTCTGTAAGTCATTATCTGCCCCTGACACATGGCACAATTGCGTGCTGGAAGCAGCTGTGTCAGAGCACATTGGCACTTGTATGGTTACATTACAGGGAGCACATTTTGCATCTACTTTTACTTTATTTTGACAATTAGGAAGTTTAACAAGGCTGTGGAGGAACTGTGAGTTTATTCCTTCAGTCAGAACATAAAGTGTGTGCTTCTTCACACCTCTTCTGGTTCAACTTGAATTGAACTGGCACTGAACTAGGAGGTTTTCTGGATATTTTCATCACAGATGTACTGAAATGTCTGCTGTAAATGTAGTAGGAATTAAGGAGCTACTTCCTGGGGAATATCTATGTTCCTTCTGCAAAATTCCATTTCAGTCATTCAGAAAATATCAGGTATTATCAGTTCTATTCAATATTTATGGTAGAGTGTCATATGAGTGAAAAAAAGGGAAAGGAAAGTAGAAAAACCCCTCTGAGAATATAATAGAAATTATGTTTTGCAGATATCATTGTCTTTACCTTCTATACCAGCCTCTACTTGCATGACCTAATATTATTATAATCAAAGCAAACCCTCCCCAGAGATTATATGTTACAGAGCTCAGTCTCTTAATGAGGAGATTGGTTACTGAGAAGCTTTCATGGTACACATTTTACATGTTAACAGCACAAATCCCAGCTCCTAATAAGCCATCCCTTTTGTTATATGATTTCCTCATTGTGGCTGGATAGTATTTAATATCTTTAATGCTCATTTCAGCTGGAAGACAAATAGGAAGTTACCTAGCAACTTAGAGATTGCTTGTCTACCTCCCCACTGACAAATGTAGTGACTAAATAAAGGGAATAAATCTCTTTTTCTAGTTCTTTAATTAAATGTTTACAGCTATTTGAACCTTGGGAAGAAACTATGCCCCATTATGACAAATATTGAGCAAGATCCATTTTTTCTGACTTTGACAATTTCTCTTCTTTTTTTTTTCTCTAATTCGAATTATTACAGCAGAAATTATTAATCCAAAAAACTTCAAATTATGGGTCCTTTAAGACCCCTTCTGGGCTACTTCCTGAGATGAAATGGGGTTAAGACTATGGAAGAGATCATCTGGCTCTCACAGAATGCAGCATAACAGAGGGAATCACAGGACACGTTTTGCCACCACTCCAATAATTTACTTCAGCTTGTTCAGGCCTGTTTCTGTAAAGATAAATTCACAGAGATTATAAAGCTGTATGTAATCAGGAGAAATCAAGTCAAAAACATCTTTATTCAGGTGCCTTTCAGAGAAGATATAGCAGCAAAATTAACCAAGTCAGTTCTCTTCTCACTAAACCCCTTCTCCATCTTTAGGTTTCTGATTGATAGCTCAAGACCAAGGCTCTTGTTCACCTGCACACACAAAGCTCTTTAGGTCAATACTGAAAATGATAAAATGATAATTTATATAAACATTTATTGCAAAGGTTGTATGTGTCGGGTGACCTGCTTTCTGGCAGTGCTTCCTGCAGCAGTTTGATATTCTGCAACCCATCTGGAACAAAATCCTGGAGCATTTTGTCTCTGGACTGGAATTTTAACTCTGGTCTCCAGATGGTCCAGCTCCTTAGAGTTTTACTAGTGGAGTCAAAAATGAAGTTACCTATGCAAAAATAAGAATTTCCAAAGGTAAGCGCTTATATTTAGAAAACAGACAAACAACCCCAAACCCAAACAAACACCCAAACCAAAAAAGCAACTTCCCTGGCAGAAAATTGTCATCTGTAGCACAGAGAGTGCAGCAGAGTTTTTGGACACACACCCATGGGGAATTAGGATTTCAGCAGAGTTTTTGGACACACACCTATGGGGAGATAGGATTTAACTGCAGAATTTGTTTTCCAAGGTTGAGGAGCCTTGGTGGTGGTCTCCTCTCTTCATCCATGTGCTCAGGTCCAAGACTGCTGGGATGGGATGGACTTACTGGGGACAGTGGACTGGTCTCCTGGAAGAGGCCATGATCCTGCAGCCCTTGGCATCCAGATTCCCTTCCTCATGGACTGGCTCTCCCACCCTTCCCTGGGAGGTGCAGTCTTTGGAAAGTGGAATTTACAGTTACCTCCTCAGCACTCACTGAAAAAGAATAACTGCTGAAAGGTGACTGACTCCCTGTTATTGCAGACCAAGGATTATATTAAGAATTATGGAATGTATTTCCCAAGAGGAGCATCATCGCTGCTTACAATTTAAAATGCAAACAAAGTCAGTAGAAATAGCCACTGATTCACTATCTTTTGGAATGAAATTCAAATCCTCCTACTTTGAGGCTTGCTGCTTTTATTTCATTAGTGTTAGAACAAAGTCAGCCCATACTGCTCCTCACATCTGTCTGCTCAGGAAACCTTGGACTGCTGGCATTCAGTGCTACCTGTGGGCCAGCCCTTGTGCTAAATGAAACTGTCTAGTTGTCGTGGGTGTAATGGTTGCAATTTTTATATTTTCATTTTTTCCTTTTCTGCCGATGGGAATAATTAACACTTTTGTATCCTATCTGTGTAGTATTTCTTTCTGAGGAATTGTTTATCATCCACTGCATTTTCTGGCAGAGGTACTGCCCTGCCTTCCTTCTTAAGCCACGGTTTTTAATGAAGATGAACACATTTCTCTTTCCCCCAGTGAGGTTTCTTTTTGTTTCTCCACCCCATGTCCCCATTTAGTGAACATTTGAATTCCATGTGTGCATGGTACTGAGCAAACTTTTGCACCTTCCCCAGCACTTGGAGAAAAAAAGCAGAGAGGATCAGAGCTGTCGTTTGTGAAACTGGGTATTGTGTCCCTAAATTTCTCAGCACAGAGCTGGGAAAGGTTCGGAGCAGACTGACGGATTCAACTGGCTCCACAGTTTTGCCACAGTCACACAGAAAACTTGAGCTTGGCTATTATGGAGATACAGATCCCAATTCCTCACAGACACTTGCTTCTAGATGGATTTGATGTCACTCCAGTTCATGGAGTATCCCAGCCATATGCTGGGAGGAGGAGGAAGAGGAGCCAGGAAGGAGGAGAGAAACTCTTTTCTTTTATGACTTGGTCTTTTTCTATGCTGAGAGATATTCTTATCAAACAAACCAGTCCAACAAAATGAAACGTCCCTTGAACCTTCTGTCAAAATCTGAGTCTAAAGCAAAGACTTCTCAGGTGTCAGAACTTCCCTTTTTCCATCTTTTAGGCTGACATATCACAGGAAATGGAAATGTGGCAGTACTCTTACCAAGGCAATCATCCCAGCTCCAGGACCACATTCTGCTCTGAAATATTCAGGTTGAATTCCAGGCTAGAAAAAGAATAGTAGAAGTAAAGTGAACATTTACATGAAATCTGAGTGAGTCATACTTAGACTATGCACTTTTCCTCTGCCAATATTTAAATTGTCTGAATTTTAAATTTATCTGAATGCAAAATTCCTTCACTTTCATCTGTTTTGTCAAGTTTTTGACTGGTCTTGAAAATAAAAAGGAAAAACCTTCCTGTGGGAATAGCATAACTGCTGAAAGAGGGGGAGGGCTGATGTCCCTCCACCTGAGGGAGCCAAGGACACCAAGGGCTGATGCGGAAGGGCTCACAGTGGGGCTGTTGGTACCCCAACACCTTTGTCACACCTTTCCCTCACCCCTCCCGTGTCCCTGCGTGTCGTGGGACCATCGTGGAGCTGGATCCCTCCTCACAGAGGCCACTATCACACACATGGATTTTCTGGGCCCAATCCCCATCAATGTCTTCATTTCTCTGAGAGAAAACACAGATCCTGCTCTCAAATGTGGAGGGAAGTTTGGCTCTTTGGGCCAAGGGTTGGAGTGTTGCCAGGGTTGGGCCGTAACTCCATCACAACGCTAAGGGCTGCATTTGCAGTTCTTGGCCTGTTTGCCAAGATGTCCTTGTAGACCAGCCCTGCCCTGGTCCCAAATGGCCTCTGGAGTCAGCCCAGTGAGGGGAAATCTTCTCATGGTCTAAAACCAGGCACCTGGCTTGGCTCTTCCTTTCCTGGGTGGTGGCACCTGAGCAAGAAATGCCAGCTTAATACTGGTTGAACTGCAAAGAGAGCCTTGTTTGTGAAACCAGGTATTTTAATATATTTTGCTTTAAGCAGATGGTAGAAAAAGAGCAAAGAAACCCTTGCTTTTTGCTGTAGCATAACAACATGTGGTGCAAATACTGTCAAATTTAGAGGTCGAGTGTTTAAAGGGTTGTCCCCTGTGGGGAAATATTCTTGGTGCTGTTTGTAGGTGGAAGTAATTTGTTAGAGCTGGGATGTGGTCACAGTGGTATAAATCAAAGATAACCTGGTAGACCATAAACAGCTTTTAGTAACTATAGAGTGTATTTTTAATTTGACACTGGTGTGCTCTGAGTAGTCAGCTCAATTGTCCTTTAGTGTATTCCCAAAGATAGTGGGGGGAAATGGAAGATTAAATGTTTATTTCTCTGTTTGGGAAAATAAACTTATTTCTCCACAAAAAAAAAAAAAAATTATTAAAAAAGCTTTTAAGGTAAATACTATTGCTCAACAATAGTATAAAAATAACCCATTAATGAGTTAGATATTAAAGAGTCTGCACCCACTTCTAGTGTAGGTCAAATAAGGAAGATGAAGAAAAGAAAGAAAATAAGCTTGTTAAATCAAAGTTACTTGTTCCTTCTGTCAGTGGTTTCCCAGTGCATCTGGGAGAGGGCACTGCAAAGTATATATATCTTAAGTCACAGAAATGAGAATAAAACAGCTTGTAAGTGGAGTCATCCTTTAAGTAGAAGAACAATAAAGAGACATAAAGGAAAAGTTAACTAGAAGAAAAAAATTCATACATAAAAGACAATATCCTGTACTTTATTGTACGGAAAATCCAATGCTTTCAAGAAATGAGCACAAAATGAAATATTCTAGTAGCTAGATGTTGATCTTCACTGATAATTGGTTTTTAATTTGAAAAGATATCTCATATTTTCATCATAATGATTTATCTAGGGAAAGCTTATGACGATGGTGGAAAGTATTGGTGAAGTTATTATTTTTTTATTGAACAAAGCTATCTAAATATCTTCCTAAGTTACTAGCAGGTCTTTAACTTCACAGAGAATGGTGAATGTCGATTTTCTTTGAAAACGAGACCACTTTTAAGTCCCTTGAAATTTTCTTCTCAAATCAGATCTATGTAAGGATTGTTCTATCAACACAAAATTTCATTATGCAACTAGGGCAGAAAATCACATTAAAGTATCATTATCATTAGTAGTAAGAATAACTTGGCAAAACACGTTACCCTGATAATCACAGAATTGGGTCACTTGGGTCTTGCAGATTTGGTGATTCCTCCCACTGCTTCTGGTCCCAAAAAGGAAAAAAGATAAAAATGCTGTTTGCTATTTGATGCAATCCCCATTGGGAGTCCCTGACAAAACAAAGTCCCCCCCATCAATGTTCAAGGCAGACAGGCTTAAACTGGTAAATAATTTGGCACCTGCCTTTAGTAGAAGGAACCTCACACAACACTCAGGAGCAGCTCAGTGTCCTCTGTTGTACAGAGTGGTTTGACATGTAAAAACAAACAGCTCTTCATCAAAAAAATAAACCAAATTCTCTTTCAAGAGATGTCCAAATAATGCTCCTCTGCTTCAGTGACGTGATGAGCTTTTGAGTTGTGTTTGAAAGTAATGAAGGTATTTGCCTCTCTCTTGAAAGGCAGAGGTGCATAATGATTGAAACCAGATACAGTTATAGGAATATTGATTAAAACAAACTAGTGTTAGATCCTGGGTTTACAGCAAGACTGTCCCTTTAGATAAAAACATATCATCTGTTTTTATAAGCCTCTTCATAATTAAGTGTGTGTTTGTATAGGGTGTACACATTTATGTGACTATAAATATGTAGTTATATATAAATAGTGCATCTTTCTAATTTCTTTCTTCCAGAAATATTTATCACTTCTCATCTTTCCTACAATACTGCAGAAATCTGCGTGTTTTTACCAATAATGGAGCTTAGAGCAATCAGCTAAGACCTTTCTTTTCTCTTCAGTGGAATTGCTGTAATTCCTTCTGCAGGCACCATGCCCTGGGTCACTGCAGCAGCCCATGGCTTCTCATGGCATGGCATGAAAAGTCCATTTTTTCTTTTCAGTCTGCAACGTGCTAATTTCCCTGCTTGCTCTGCTTTCAGCTGTAAGATAGGATGACTAATAGCTTTCTGTTTACCTTTCTGCACATAACTCGAGCACTTTATCATCAGAATTGTTGCGCTAGAAAATATCTGCCACTGAATGGAAGTTGCTTCCTTGATGGGAATAGAAGAGAATTACATTATTGGTGCTATTTAAAAGGAAATCTTTTGGTTGTTGGGTTTTTCTTATCAGCAAAAGTCCGTCATTTAGCCTGTCCCAGAATTCAGGTGATGTTTAAAGCTCTGGCTCTGGGGATGCCTTCAGCCACAGACAGACAGAATCACCAGAACTGCTTGGTGGTTCTATTTCATTTTTCTTTATGGTTGTGCTCTGCTCATGTGTATCCCCCGGGCTCCTCATCTTGCTGACTGCTTCTCTGATGATGTATAGGTGCAACATGTCATCAGTGTGCTGTGAGAACCTGTTATAGTGTTATATATCATTAGAGACCCTTCTCTCAAGACAGGTTACTATTATATATCATTAAAATGATAGCCAGTAGGAACAGGCATCCCAGCGAGGGAATCTTAGAATTTTATGTGGGGAAAAAAAATCCTGGTTTATAGGAGACTTGGGAAGAAAAAAAAATACAATAGGTGGGAGTTGTAATATAAATAATATTAAAAATAAATGCTATTTTTGGCTAAATTTTGTATCTAAAAAGAGTTTCTACGTCATAAAAATAAGCTTGTGCACAGCAGAGAATGTTTATAATTGAGATTTTTATATGTGAGACCTGCTGTGCTGTGACTCATTGATTTATGGCAGGTATGGCCAGTCTGTAGACCCAAGTCTAAGAATCATTTGCAATGAAAGGGCACTGTAGAGTTTTTCAGAATGTAAATAAGCCCAGAATTCACAGTATGAATTTCCCTGTGATGCTGTCCCACAGCTGTGGAACCTCCCCTGCGTCTCAGAAGGAATCATTTGAAGTGACGACAAGCTTGAGGAGCTGAGCACCAAGAAGCTGTGGCTTCTATTCCCAGAGATCCCAAACATATGGAAACCGTAAGCAACTGTGCATGCACATACAATTCCCACGGAAGTTGCCAGGAATTAACTGAGGTTATGCAGGAGTAGAGTCCAACATGGTATGTTTGCTGTAATCTCATTACTACAACAGTCTCTGGCAGCTCTTCTTGGTGAGGATTTTGAGTTACACACCCATTATCACCTTTCTAATGCAAATGTATTTCCTACTTGGCAACATAAATGGAGTTGATCCTCAAAAATAATAAAAGTGAGGAGTATATCCCCATCTGTTTGAGGATCTGGAATGGGATGCTCTTTCTCTTTCCACACCATCGATGTGGCGTTGCAGTGAAAGAGGCTGCTGAAAGCTGCCCCTGTTCCTCGGCACAGCTCAAGAAGCCTTTCCCTCTGTAATTGTGATTAAAATATTTACCTACCAACCAAATGGTTAAAAAACAAGACTGCAACTGCACAACACAATATCTGTTCTTGGCAATTTTGATCGTTTTATATCTGCTGAAACATTAAGCCTCATTGCTTTCCTATTATCTCTGTTAGAATTAGATATTGGTGGATCTCCTGCACACTTGGTATTCTGTGATTCAAAAGTGCATAGAACAGACATTAGAGACCAGAGATTTCCTTTGGTTTCTTTCTCTACATGCTCTTGTGATGATGATGATAATGGCATTTTAAATCTAAATTCAAATAAACAGTTGTGTCCTTACATAATGCTGATGAAAGTGTTACAAGTTTAGATTTTTGTCAGATTCATTTTAAATCTGATGTTTTTTTGTTCTAGCTTTTCCTTAATTCAGTTTTCCACTTTGCTCAAATATTCCCGGACTTGTTAAAAAAAACCCCTCCAAAGTATTCAAAACATCTTTTAAATAAAAATGTCCATGCATCCCATCTCTGGGGTGTGTTAGGGGGGAGTAAGGGGGGTGTCTGTATCTCCCTGCACACCTGCAAGGGCTGGCCGGAGTTCCTGGGTGAAGGGACTGACTGCTGTTAGTTCTGTTGATGCTCTTACTAGAAATTAAAGCTTAATCCGTCATCACACAGTCATACATAATAGCCAGGTCAGGTCAATCCCAGATTTTAACATATCTGCAGCCTTTAGGAAAATTGTATTTGTTGTACACATGTGTTCTGTGTCTACAACACACAATATAATGTACATATTGCTGCTCTTTTGGACCATTTACACATTCGTCATTTCTAGCTTAATGATGATTCCTTTTTCTTTTTGTGCCCCAGCTTACCTAAAGCTCCTGCGGTAACGTTGATATCAACATTGATTTGAATTATTCTTGAAAGGCTTATTTCATTGTGAATAAGACTCTAGCATTTACTAAAATCTAATATTGCCAGTGCCATTTTCACTTCATCCAACGATTGTTTTGCCAGACAAAATTAACAAATTACTTTTGCCTAGCAAAGCCTCTTCCCTGGGGATCTATATGTTCTGAATTGAATAAAAGGTGAAGAGTTAGAAAATAAAAAAGTAAAATAATGTTGACTGCAGATAAGATGTTACTTCCATCTGCTTCCTACCAGGATGACATGGTATTTGAGTATCAACTATGAGAGTTTATAAACTAAAAACAGTCCTCAGAAAGCACCATTTCTTCCAAATGCATTTCTTATATATATAAAATATAACTTCAAAATCACTGAAGATGCAGGAGAGCATTTCAAAATGAGGAAAGACGACCTTCAGTTCTTATGAAAAAATGAATATTGTTACAAGTTTCTGTCAGGTGTATAATCTTAAGAATACTTAAAATATTGTAGAGGTTTGGATGCTAAAGAACTAAAGAAAGGCCTTCTGGTGGTCTGTGCAAGCCTTGATAATTATATAGTATAAATAACTCTGGGATAAGAAAAGCCCTTTGGTTACTTCTGCCTAATTTATATTGCATATACTGAATTGCACCTTTTTTTTGCCAGATCTAATAATATAATGTGTTGCTTTTGAAGGTCACTGACAGCAGCAAAGATCAATACTTTTGAAACAGTAATTGACAGTTTGGAAAATAGGAATCTTTAATTTACTGCTTTTTATGTGGATATTCTTGCATTCCACCGGAGCATCTCATGTGTAAGTCTGTCTCGCCTCCTTCTCTGGGTATTTCCCAGTGGGTTTCACAAACACTTGATTGTTACTTCTTTCAGGATGAGCGGGGATTCATCCTAATAGCTTCTCTGTTTCTCATAAATGATTAAATAACTCTTTCAGCCCTGACAAAGGAATAGAAGACTGCTCAGACTCTTTAGGAAGTTCAGCCCTATGCACAGCTCTGATTCATGGCACAGTTTAGGGCACGTGGAACCAGTGACACACAAACATAAAGAATGAAACCAGGAATGATGCGTCACTTCACTGCTGTTGGACTTGAAGGGCATGTGTTGTATGCATTTGCAGCTGTATTTTTTTAAAAATTATGACACATTAAACATCTTTACAGAGCTTTGCAGCACCTAGTCAGCCATAAAAAGCATGTGGCCCATGTGCTTCACAGGCATGAGTGTTTTAAAGAAGCATAAAACTGCAATAGCTGAACAGCTGGCACTCATCTGAGGGTGCCCGTACCCTGAGCATCAGTTGAGGTTTATTTTTATCATTTTCTGTGTTGCTTGCCATCTGGATTAAAACTGATATTAAATATTTGGTTGTAGCCTCAAATCCTCTTACATCTCCTAAACATCATATTACGTGATCTATTAATGCCACCCCTTCTGGTAATGGAACAGTTGTATTCAGGTAGTGTCACTGCCTTTCTCTGCCTGTTGCCACTGGGGTGGGTGTTTGGCCTGTTGTCTGCTGCCTGTACAAATGGGTGGCACTGCAGCCCTTGGGCTCCAGGCAGCATTGAGGAGAGGGGGACAATTCAGCTGGAGATATCAATTTCCGTTGGTGTCCTCAATGGAACAGTTCTGTCTATTGGTCTTTGCCACGCAGCAACAATGCAATAGAAGTTTAAACTAACTCAGAATTAGGATGGTAATTCTGCAATCTCAGTGGAACACATGACATTGAAGTTACTTCACTTTTTAATTCAGTTCAGTGTCTGACAGAGTGGAATAGTGCTGGTATTGTCAATACAATGTAGTTTGATCCTGGTTTGAAGTAGTTTCAGAGGTACACTGGGGTTTATTAATAAAGATTCACTTGTTCTTTTATTGATCAGTTGTACAGATCACACCACCATCACGAATTTCTTTACTAGTTAAGCCCTAAACCACCTACATCTAAGCACTGCTTAATGAAAGGACTCTCCTGAGACAGAGATCTGGAAAACAAAGATTAAAAGGATGAGGGAGCAAGGATACAAATAGAACTGATTGCACCTATTAAGGATACATAGAGAGGAGAACCCTGTGATTCAGTCTGTTTGAAGGGAGGCAAAAATCAAGAGGGGAGACTTGTTTAAGGAAAAATGTTGACTGACTTCTGTGCTGTGCTGTAGACAAAGTTAGTACAATGATGTAAAACTGTAATGCATAAATTCTGTCTCTCTGAACTCCTTCCTTGACTCCATGTATATATTTATTATCTGAAAATAATTTATATAAGCTTGATATAAGCTTGTGCAGGACCTAAATCACCTGAGAGAATACCTGTGTGGGTGGGGGAGTGCTAACAATTTCTTTACAGAACTTCATCCATATGTTTAGTACTCAAAGGGAAAGCTGAACCCCTCAGCCTGTGCCCATCTGCCAGCAGCCTATCAAGGTGTGAAAGGCTGCCAGGGAGTGTGAACAGAGCAAGCCAGAAGCTGTTTGTCTGACCTGTCCAGCTGTAGCTGTTTCAGTCATGATTCTCTTTTCTTGCAGAGTAAAAGCTCTCTCATGTTTCTTCTTGTGTTTTGAAACTGGAACAGCACTACAGCCCTTCTGAGCAGTTGTAGTTATAACAGAAAATATGTGCTAAGCTGGAATGCAAAAGAGAAACCAAGAGGATGTGGCCTTAGTTTGAGATTTTTGCATATTGTGGATAAAAGTTTTACTCACTGGACCCAATGAACAAAACTAAAATTCCAACTTTAAGTTAGGAATTTGCAAATGCTGTCACCAGTATTTTGTCACTACTGTTGTACCACTTGGCTGAAGCACAAGGCAGGAATTGGTGTCCCTTGGAGGGCAGGCAGCATCTCCTGCTGACCTTGCTTGCCTGCTCTAAGTTACATCTGTTCATAGAAACTTCTAGCAACTTGGAATTTCTAGAGGAATGTGTAGCTCATGTTTAGGCATTGATTCTGCTGAGCGCTGGAAAACTTGTCTCACAATATATTCTGCTAAACTTCTGGTATCTTTTGACTATTACAGGGTAGGAGGTCAGGAGAACATTGACCTTGAATTTGCACAGATCTACTCAAGCAGCTTGAGGAATTCTTTCCTTGTGTTACTATGTGATACAGACACCACATTTACCACCTTTAGATAAATTTAGATTAAAGAAGTATTTGCATAGTCAGGGATTCCATGACAGTGTCCGGAGAAAATCTAATCCAGGTGCAAGTGAGGACTCAACATTGCTTATGAGTGCTGGCAAATACACATCTAGAGATTTTTGGATCCAATAAGTGCACGGAGGCATAATTGAAAGAAATTGATTTTTTTTTCAAATGTAGCTTCTGATCAAAAAATCCTTGTGATAGAACAGATCCAGCAATTTTTCATCCCCTGTGTTAATGCTTTGATCTACAATAAGTAAATGCAAAAGAGAATCTGATGACACATCAAAAGTGCATCTGCTTGGTATCTTGAACTGCAGGCCTGTGCTGCAGAGATCTGTCAGCTCCTGCTCTGAAGCTCTGCTTGGCACTTCTCTGATGCCTCTTTGAAATAACATGCTGTTGGACATCACAACTGCTTCCAGGATGAACAGCACAGTCCTGTGCCAGCTGCATAGCAACCAGCCCCGTGACATTGCCTTGCCTTCTATCCCCCTGCTCCCAGTGGTTCCAGCTGCTTCTGCATTGCTCCTTCCCTTCCTCTCCCAAGGATCCTGACCTGTATGCTGACTTTATGCCCAGTGATTTCCTTTGTGTGCCCACCCAGCTTGAGGAAATGTGGGTATTGTGCTCTGCAAGTAAATATTTGAGGAGTAGAGCAAATAAGGTCAGCACTAAACATACACTCCTTCACTGAGTTTTCAGTCAGTGGCTGTCGTGGAAATAAAGGCAGAATTTCCTTCAGATTTAGTTCTCCATGGCCTAACAAACTAAGACAGACATTCTCATAGCTTTATGAACCAAAGTAGAAGTTAAACAGATAAATGGTTGGATCTTCAGACCATGGTCTCTAGATAAATCACTGATGTGCAATTCATTTAAATTTCCTTCCCAGTCAGTATGGAGAGGACAATTTAGCAATCCTACATTATTCATATAATCTAACTTAGGCATTTAAACTCCCTGAAAAGTTAAAAAGTGCAATAGAATTTCTAAGAAATGTTAAAACGCAGGAGACAAGAGCACTATGCTGCTGTGATTTGAAAGTAACTGTACTTTCTCTATTGTAATTGGTACTTTCGAGGGGTGAAACTTTCATTGAGGCTGAATTATTAGCTGGGGAATAAAACTAACCTGTGAGGCCCTGTGGCTTTTTTTATCCCTCTCTTTCTCTTTTTCCCCGAGGAAATTTTGCCTGAATGCTCCTTCTGTTGTATTTCCATTAAACAGTGAAAACTACCTCCAGATCAGTCTCTGAATGCATCTCCCCTTCATTGGACATGTTTTACGCTGTATTTTGGGGGGTGAAAATCTGTCCGTTCACAAAACTACAGCTTTGGTTAAACAGGGTCGTGACTTTAAACTATTGTCACTGCAGGTTTGGCTTCCCCTGCCTGTCACCACCTTATACTTCCAGGGGTCACGAGTCCTAATTTGCTTTGGATTTTAATTCTGGGGGCAAAGAAATGAGATGTTTGCTTTCCTCATAAGCCCGTTCGCAGGTAAATTTTACCATGGTTTTGAGTCTAGTTTCCTCTGACTTCTGAAGGCACAAAGGCTGCTGCAGAAATGGAAGGAGGTTGTCAAAGTCCTCTTAGAGAAAAAGAAAACTCCAGTTTTATTTTATTTCCTTTACTAGTATTTCTCTGCTTCACCTTGCACATTGGGGCATACTTAATGCACAGATGTGACAGGCTGGAAAGTCCTACAAAGCACAGGAAAATAATGATGTTCAAGAAAACCCCCTTTGATAACTCTATTATAAAATTCAAGGCACAGACTGTGATTCTGGTATTTTTGGTCATTAGTGGAGCAGATTAAAACCAAAACAAAAACATGCATCTGGAAAAGGTAATGAAATATTCTGTTTGATCTAACAATTTCCTGTTTAACACCTCCACTTTGTTCTATTGATTTCTGTGCATCACTGTCTGGATAATAATTATTATTATTATTGAATAAACCAATCCTAACAAAAGTATCAAACCAGTATTTGATGTTTCCAGGAATGTTAAAATGACAACCCTCCTCAAAGAGGAAAAAAAGTGTAATCCTGTCATTGAAAAAAATGAAAAAGGTTAAAATCAGGTTTGATGTGTGCTCTGGGTTTTTCCAGCACGTGCACTATCACATACTGCAAATGAGAAGAATTCAGGAGAAAAGATTTTTATGTAGTTTTGTATTTCACCAAAAATAGCCAAAAAAACCTCCAGCCTCACAACCCCAAATCCTACTTTTACAGCACATAATCCTGTTTCCTTTAAAGAAACCACACAATTAAAACAAACCACAGGAAGCCAGTGTTACTCCTGTCTTTTGGACCTCTCAGTGCTTCCCTGGGTTTTTATGGTAGCTGAAAATGAAATTGCTGATTTTACTTTTGCATTAATCACAGGGAAGGAAAAATACCTATTTTCAATAAGACGGCCTTTTAATATTTTCAGAGGATAAAAACAGATATTGTATGAACCAGGTGCTCACTCCTCACTGTTTCTCACCAGGCTTTATTGCAGGAGTGAATTCTCTGTTAATCATATTAATTATCTCTGTCTTATCAGCCACGTGCTGCTTCTGCTTTCCTGTTTTAAGGTTTTACTTTTCCCATCAGAGGGAAGCCCCATTTTGCCTTCTGTGTCCCTTTCCTTACGTGTGCTTTGCTTTGCGGGATTTTCCCCTAGAATTTGTTGCCTTCAGACATTACAACTGCTGAAGTTTTGACAGAAATATGAAAAGCTGTGCGTGTTTGTGTCACAGCACGTGTTGGCACATGATTGCCTTCAGAGTTGCAAATCTGGTGACAGACCTGCAGATGTAAGAGATCAAAGCTGAGTTCATCGGTGTTGCTTGGTGGTGCAGGTAGCTTTAATGTATCCCTTTTATTTCTTTTTTTTCCTTGTTTGAGGTCACTCAAAAATGACAGGATTTATAGGAAACTCTCCTCTGATGGCCATCAATGTTTTCTATATTGACAAGTAATATAAAGTGAATAATTCAACTTTGAAGCATCACTGCACCAGTGTAACTAATATGAAGTGGGTTTAAGAATAAGGGTCGTAACTTCTCTATACATAAGAGTGTTATTTACCAAATCCATAGGTGTTGAATTTATTAAACAATCATACAAGTGATGCAGTATGATTTGGAAGTGGCACCCTTGGCAGCACCTTTGTTACGGATTCCTTCCTTGTCTTAGCCTAAATATTTTGCAGTAATTGAGGCCCACAGGTCTTATATGTTATCCAGGAATAGTTACTGAGCCACAGGTTGTGTCTCCTCCCTGCTACAGGGACAAGGCTCCAAAATGCAACTGAAAAGTTAGGTATATGTATAGGACATATTTTGTGAGAAATACCTTATTACAGAAGTTAATAGATCTTAAGTATTATCGTTTTAATGGGAGAAATTTAAACAAAAATACATTTCAACAACATCATTTAGTGTGGTATTGTGGACTTAGAAACACTTCTCAAGAGGTGACACAAGGACATAAAGATTTTGCTCTCCATGCATCTTCCTTCAACCAGAATTGCCTTGTTGTCTTGCCAGAGCACCTGCTGGGGCTGTGATGTCTGGTGTGCTCAAAAGAGCAATCCCATCTGGGGAAGACTCACTCTTTGCTTAGTGTTGCCCTGATATAAATTCAACTGTAGCCAGATTTACTACTGATCCAAGGACTGGGAGATGCTGAGATATTGTGTTGACAATCAGAATTTCTTGTGCTGCATTTTAAATCTCAGAAGAAAAGAAACCGAGTGACAGGATGCAAACAAGGAAAGGCTGCCACAGCAGGGAATGGGTTTGCACTGGGAATGGTGGGTCACAGGTTTGGGTCAGACTGAACCCGTGAAGAGTAATGGGTAATTCCCTCAACTCACTCCCCCAAATCCTTGGGGATTGTTTAGTGCTGTGGGAAATAATTAAGCAGTTATCATCTGTCCTTGTTGCCATGTCTAATGAGTCAGTATCTTTATTGCAAAGGAAATATAGTGGTGCTTAAGAAGCACCATTTCTCCTGAAGGCTGAGGAGGGCCAGGGGTTCCCTCTGCCACCCACAAACCTGGGTGGTGTGGGGGTTCTGCTGGAGTGTTCTGTGCTCAGCCCACACACACGGCACGACTGCCAGGGGAAAGTCTGTAGGAAGTCACATCCTTGGCTTTCGGGACACTGGAATGCTTCTCAGTGAAGATAAGTGTGGGTTTGCATTGACTTTATTCTGACATTTCTGAGATTAAAACTCAGGATTTTGAAATAATCAGAGAAATCTTTGAGGGGCACACACACACACAAAAAAAGTGAAATCAAATATTTCTTAGATTTGGGAACAGCCTCTGGTCCCCTGAGGGATCACAGATGGTAGTACCAGATCTGAAACGGAGGTCTTTTTTCTCTACTTTAGCCTTAGCATGAATTAAAAACCAATCAGTGTGGATTTAAATCAGATTTTCTGATATCTGCAAGTATTTTAATTGAAATAACATGTGGATTAGCAGAATTTAGGGTGAGAAAATGAAGAGACAAACTCAGTGATAGTTTTGGCGCTCAGCCTTTTCCTTAGCAGCAAAGTCAGCTCATATTAAAGACTTACCCACAAATTATTGACCTGGGTTAGATGTAAAAAACAGCCTCATGGAGATTATCCTTTCTGTTGCTTGTATGAGGTGGGAAGTGAGGTAAAAAGAAAAGGCAAATGTAGTGTTTATGCCAGCTGGTTTCAGGGATTTGAGCTGATGGAACCAGCTTGGTATAGAAATAATATGAGGGCATAAACATAGTATAAAATAAGGCTTGGAAGAATTCAGCTGAGGTGCAGGAAGATAAAGAGAAATATTCAATGTAGTTTTGAAGGTGAAAGGGGACAGTGTCCGTTCAGTGCTTGGTACCTGTAAGACAGCTGGTAGGAGCGTGGAAAAAGGAATCCAGAGCTAATCCGAACCAATGCAGTGTATTGTCTGGTGGAGGGTCCTTAAAGATGAGGAAAACAGCTCATCTTTAGCACAGTATGTAGGAAAGTTGCTTTGCCCTGAAAGACACTAAATATCAAAGGCAAAAAGGCAAAAGCTCAACCAAATGTCCTCAGCTTGTCAGTCATTCAGTGCAGGACGTGTCATTTTCTGGAGTGTTTTCAGTTGTGGGTGTGATACGCGGGCATTGAAGGGCAGGGAATGAGAAATTCCTATCTAGATGGATCACAGGAATGTTTATTTCTGAATCTGTGCATTTGGACAAAATGAAAAAGTGTGATTACATCTAGAATTGTTTAAAAAAATACAAAATAAAAACAAACCATAGCTGCTTAGTTTTATAAACCTGAGTTGCTCCTGAGCCTGCTCTGCTGTGGAATTCTGGGCACACTGCAAACTCTTCAACAAATTCATCTATTCAGAATTGAGGCTTTCAGAATTCAGAGGAGTTGTGGGAGGTTGGAATGTCACAAATGTTTTTCAAGGCCTTTAGAGTTCATTTATGGTCCTACATACTTTTAGGAACTTAGGATTAAAATCAAGTTAATAGTTGTTTGCATAGGATGCCATATCTTAGAAATGTTAGACCTGCTAAAAAGACAACTAAGACGTGGGAAACTTCAGTATAGGGGGCATTTCCAGGACAGGAAAAGTCACAGCTGGTACTTAATAAGCAAGTAATAAATCCCACATATATATATTTGAAGTCCTCTTGGTTTTTTTTTTTTCATTATTTAATCAAGGAAACTGTAACCAAATTCACATTTAGACAGGTCTAAGCAAGTATAAGAAATTAATAAAATGTAGAGTGTTGCAATGGTAATAATAAAAGAAAGCAGAGGAAGAAAAAGGAAAAATTGAAAATCTCTCTGTAAAAAAGTATAAAAGAATCCTGAAGTACCTTTACAGAAACAGTAGTTTCAACATTTTTATACCAAGCTGACTTGTTCACCTGTAATTGAAAAAGGTTTAGAAATTGGATAAAGTGCAGCATTGTGCTTTTATGTTGGGGACAAGGAAACATCCCCTGTTCTTTATAATCTTTTAGTATAACAGGGATTGTTTATTCCTCCTCTTCAGCTGCTCAGTGGTTTGGGCATTTCTGTACCCTGGAAATGCTAACAAAATTCAGGCATGAAAACAAGTCCATAAAAACATTGGCTGAGAGACACACAGACACTGGCTGCTCAAACTGATCCTCTAAGAACAGATCCAGAAAATCCCAAAAATTCAGTGCTTAAACATTCCCATCTTCCACAGGTTTTTATTGATGATTGCTAAGAAGGGATGGGATAAATTAAAGTAGGGAAATGAGGTGAATTGTAGGTAACTTTTGTTATGTGCAGCAGAATCCCCAGCATTAATTGTCTCCCAAAAGAAAATGTACAAAGAATAATCACAGCTGACTTTTCAGACTGGGTGTCTTTCTGTAGTCAGTGAGAATTTAATGGGAACAGGATTAGGGTTCTACATTTTGAAATACTGTGGAAGATATTTACTGCATGACTGTATTTTGAACTCCTATGCTAAGTGAAACAGTTTGCAATAGTGCTACAAAATTTACAAGAGAATTATAATAGAATCTAGCTAATTAAGATGTTTGTCTTCATATGATTTCTTATTATTCACCGTGTCTTTTCCCCATTAGACTGCAATAGAACAGCTCTGCAGCATTTCATCAATAGGATGTAACTCTTTGTAATAGCTTAAGTGTTTCTAGATTTATCACTGAAATAAAAAATACCACACTTCCAAACTGAAGACATTATAAAAGGAAATGAATGGCGATCCTTTCTACTGCATCTTTCCTTTTACAAATCCACATTGTTATTAATGCTGTGCATTAATTCCACATGACTACATCTTTTCTTCAATGAGGATGAGATGTTAAAAAGTCTTGTATAGTGGCTCTATAACCAGCCATCCTCATTTCCTCTGGTCACTGTCCTCTCTAAATGAATTTAATTCCAGACAGAGAATGCAGGAGTGCTTTAAAAATAGCCAGTCTCTGTCCCATCAGTGCAGCAGCGTCAGAGACAGCAATTCTGAAATCCAAGGGTTATAACACAGATACTGTACAAAACACTAAACAAATAAGAGAAACATCTTAGAACTTTTTACACTCAGCTGGGTGACATCTTTGGGGAGTTCCCAAGTCCTCGTGAGCACCATTACAAAGCAGTATAATGTGGAGGGAAAAGTTGTAATTTCCTCTTTTCTCTGAGTGCTGGGACAATAATCCCAGTGTGGGGTTTTTTTAAAGTCAGAGCTGGAGCTCAGTTCTTCAGCAGACTGACTTAGGAACCACTGTGATGTCTGGGCAACAGGAGGCACACAATTTGTGCTACTGATCTGCCTCGAAGCAATTTATTTTGACCTTTTGTGTATTCTGCACAGAATAAAAATAAGACTAAACCTTCACAAAGTGCTGCTCACTGTTACACTTCGTAAGTAAAGCACTCTTTTACCAATTCTACTGGCATGGTATTTCTTTTAAATTCACCTCAATAAACCAAGAAAGCTTTAAGCACCTTAATGGAAGAGCTTTAAAATATATAGGAATAATGTAAATTGTGATTTCTGATGTTACTCTAAAAGCATGAACCCCCAGCCCTTCCAAACACTGCAGTGCACTGGTGTGTGCCCAGGAATGTTGTTCTTGGCTCTTCAGCTGGCAAACAGCTCAAAACAGAAACAATTTGAAAAATCATATAGCATATTAAACAGTGAGAACAAATGCAATTTGCCACTGCTTTGCCAGTTTTGCTGGACCGTGGGCAAAAATGCAGGGTTTACAAAGTCCTTCATGTGTGTTGTGTTGGCCTTTGATTTTGTTTAAATGTTAACCTCTTTTTTGTTGGATTTCCTTTAGGTTCTATGGAGAGTTCCAATCAGAACCCAAAAGACACCGATCTGCTTCAAAGGTTGTAATGGAATGATGTGCTGCTATGGAAAACCAACACTCGTTACCAAATGGACATAATTCCTCTGTTTTTGCAAGCTTTTTTTTCAGTAGAAATGGAAAGAAGAGGTTTACAATATGATCAAATATCACACTTAATGCTAAAAAAAAATAGTAGAATACAGCATGATTTTAAAGTAAAAAAGACCAATAGGTCAGCTCTACATTTGATAGTGAATGTGAAGGGGGAAGGGGAAGAATGCCTCAAAATGACCTTAATCCAGATCCATTGAAAATACCCTTTTTTTCCTCTATTGGTACATTTGACCTAAAGAAAAATAAGTGATGCTTGGCCTAAGATTTCACTGCCTTTGACCCTCACTGTCAGCATTAGGGTAACGACTTCCTTGTGCATTTTCACTACAGGGTGGCTTGAACTTCCTTGATTTTTTTCAACCCACCTCTACTTTGTGTTGGTCTTATGCTAAACAATGTAATATTTTAATTAATACTACAATGTGACCAATGCACTGTCCACGAGCAAATTAATGTTTCAATTACAGGAAGGTTTACTGTTTCCCTTATTCCACATGTATCTAACTTGTTTCATATGTATCTAACTTCTTTCACAAATTAAAGGCTAGGGCAACAAGGAATTCAATATTTGGCAGCTGAGAGAAGTGTATGGGCAGGAATTTCCAGCTCTAATTATTTCAGTTCCTGAGACAGAATTCCTGACTGAGTGTATGGACTGACTGCTTTGGTGTCTGGATGTGCAGATTGTGTGGAGTATGTGATGAAATGGGAGAGGAAGGACCAAGGGTAGCCCAAACCCCGGGTGGAGCTTGGCCGCTGGAACCAGCACCAGGGTTGGGATGGTCAACAAGCGGTTACCAAATTCCACAGCTTTTAAGTCCTAGACTATAACAATATTTAAAGGAAAGAAACCAAGAGCAAACCCCATCAAAGTGAGCTCAGTTCTCTTACCCAGCTCCTGTGCCCCCGTGCTGTGGGCAGTGACTCAGTGGAAACTCAGTGGGCAGAGCAGAGCTACTTCAACTCCGTGAGCGCTGCCTAGAAAAGCTGAGCTCCTCAGAGCACGACCATCATGCCCTTTGCTTGCTTAATTTACGAGCCCTGACAGCCAAGACAGTGCCACTGCCACTGCTGGCTGTGGCTCTCTGCAGGTATTGGCAGCTCTGTCCCATCTTCTTTTAATCTGCAGCAGGTTGGGTTTATTTGCAGTCTGATTTTCTCTTGCTTCCCGTGTCCTTAGGCTGAAAACTTGAACAGACAACTCCATAATGGGAGAGTTAGTGCTGGTGCCCCGCTTCAAATTGTATCTGTGCTCATCAATAAAATTATGGAGGTGGTGGAGCTTACCATTTAGGAGTAAATATTATAAAATAGTCACAACCAAGTTTATGTGGCTTTAGCAAACTCTGCAGGAGCATCCCCAGAATGAATGAATGAATGAATGAGCAGAAAATGAGCCACCTCTAATCCCTCACACTGAAGCAATGTTATATGGGATATTGTCTAATTTCTTATTTGGCCTCAGGAGGAGAGGATTTTTTCCCCTTATGACAGCAGTAACCTTCAGAAATTCAGCCCCAATAAAATAGAGATGTGCTGTGTAGTTCCCTGAATTAAGACAGTAATTTCAAGTTATCAGGAACTATACGATAAAAAAGTTTACTCTGCAAGTTTTTTTCTTACAAAATATAATCTTTTAAATTAAGAAAGTATGTGACAATTGCTTGTTTCTAATCTAAGTGCTATGAAAGGTGCACAGGATAAAAGTTAGACATTTCAAATTAGCGAGTAGTTTTATTACACTTATTAATTTAAAACAGAACTTTATTGAAATAACATGAAGTTTATCTCCTCACTGCATATCCCAAAAACCAGTTTGGGAAAAAATATGCAAAATCTGATGTAGAAATATTCTGTGTGCATTTATCATTTCTTGGCTATCACTTAGTTAAAAACAAAGTGTTGATTTGTTGTAATTTGTTGGAATTAAAGACCAGGACTGAGAAACCTAATTAATTGATATGAATCAACGCTAAATACCCTCAGCTTGCAGACCCAGCTGGTGAAATTGGGTTTCAGGAAGCAGAACTGAGAACTCAGCTGTGCCGCTGGAAACAGCCTGGGGAATGCTTGGTCCCACCCCATTTTGGGGAGAACCCACCAGGCTGAGGAACTCCGGGAGCTGCTCTGCAATGACCCTTTAGGATGCCACTGAAGGGACAAGTGAGCAATGAAGAGTGCAAGGATGTTTCTCTGTGAATGAGCCCAACGTGTTCTGTCTGGTAAGTACGAGTGTTGTTAATATATAAGTTTAATGAGTTTTGTGCTTTGAGATGCTTTTTTATCTCGTGCACTAAGCAACTGGAAGCCTAACGCAATGTTGGGTGTTGCAGGACTGTTACTGGTGTGGACCTTTGGGGGTGCAGATGCAACAGTGCATGTATTTGTGTCAGAGTACGGAAGGAATCTTGTTTTTCAGTAAACATGAAGTATCTTCAAATGATTAGGGAAAAAAGTATGCAAATAAATATCTGAGACTGTGACTCTACCGACAATGAGCTGTTCCTCAAACTTTTAGGTGTAACTGCCATGACATGAATTTTGTATCTGCTTCAACGTGATTTTTTAGAACTTTATTCAGACCTCAAGAATTACTAAATGCTCTGCTAAACTGGGGGTTGGGATGTAGATTCTCCCCATAATATTCAAATAGCCATAAATAGTGGTATTTGCATCAGATTTTTTGCGTGTGTAAATCAAGTAGAAGTTGAGGATAGAGCAGAATAAAAACCTAAAACCATGGAATATTTTGCAAGGAAAAAAAGGGAAGTTATCAAAGTTATCTTGTTTAAAGTTTCATCTTTGGGATGTAAATACTTTTTCAGGCTTGGTTCTCAGTGGTTTCTTTTTCTGTGTGTAAAAGGTGAAAAAGCAATTAATTAAAGAACAGGGATGAAACAACTGAGTTCACAACTCCATTAAGGTGTGCAATCTCCCCAGGGCAGTGTCAGGTCGTGGCTGAGGTTTGGGGATGACTCCCCTGCCTCTCAGACAAAGCATTTCTCTGTTTGGGAAGAAAGGCCTTTTTCTCCAACACTTGTACCTGAAAGAACACGACATTGTCCTTCTACAGCCTGAAAATTGCTGCTTTGAAAGCCCCAGCAATTTACTGCAGCAAATGTTTACCTCTCTCGCAGCAACTTGTATTTCTCGCTCTCTTTTGTTCGCTTTTTCTATTGGAATGGTGCATTGTGGGGGTTGTTTTGGTTGGTTTATGTGTTTGTCCCAGTCCCCAGCTCCAGGCTGGCTTTAGCACAAAGGGAAGGCACTGCTGGGCAAGATTCAGTGTCAGGATTTCTGTGACCAGATTGAAATAAAAAACAAAGCAAATACTTAATTCTTATCTTTATTAACATTCTAAGTTGTTGGATTTTTTTAGTTTGGCCTCTTTGTAAGTCCTAGGACCTGTTTCCAGCTACTGGAACTGGAGATCTAGAGTTCAAAGCAACTCTTTGCTTCGCAGTGTTATCCGAAATTACAACTTGGTTTCCTGAATGTAGGGCTAATTCATTTGGGGCACAGTGCTCTGTTTTCATTTTCATTTCTTTAGACCTGTGCTGTGTTTTACTGTATTTTTCTCTTGGATTTTAAGTAGCAAATGTGTTTGATGGCTCCCAGTGGAGCTAAGTGCTGAGAGGTCCTAATTAATGCAGATTTGATGGAGCTGAGTGACTTGAATTGAGGCAGCATTCAACTTTTAGCTGTTCCTCTTCCCAGAGCGTGTTTATTATAGCATTGATAATACATTTATTGCAAAAAGGAACCAAATATATTTGGTGGTTTTCTGGAGAGGCTGGTTTGCAGGTGACAGGACTAGTTATTCTGCCTTTCTAGTTCTATGGGACAAAACTGTGCCCCTCTGTCTTTCTTACATGACATATGAATAACAGACAGGCAATCACTATTTTAATAAACTGCTGCAAAAAACCTTTATAGATTTATTATTTTTCACATTGCAACACTTTAGTTTTCATTGTGTCTGCTTTCAATTCGTTATTAGCTCAGGAGTATTTGCTCTAAATACTCTGTTTGGCCAGTGCTTGCATCTTAGAGAGCTCTGCTGATGCAGTTACAGCTCAGAAAATGCATCTTGGGGACATCATTTTTGTGTTTAAAGATAAACAGATGGCATATATTCCAGGCCTGTATTGTGGGTTTCTGAAATGAAGTGTGGAGCCCCAGTGAATGTTCTGAGACCAAATATTTTTGTCTCTATGACTAGCAAAAAGTCCTTTGAAAATAAAAATTATTGATCATAATTTATACAACATGCTGACAAGAATAAGTTCTTTCTGGGCTTTTACAGAAGTACAGCCACTTGGGAATTGTCTGGATAAATGTAGGTTTACCTCTTTTATCTTTTAAATCAAAGATCCAAATGCAAGATTTAAAGCTCAAGGACATCCTGTGGCTGTGTGACATTTCCTAAAGGAATTGTAGATAACAAACCCATGCCTGGATTAGCACAATGAGACCCATTGGAAATGTAGCATTTTCACGTGTGACACATAAAATCTTGCCCTCAGTACTTTTAATAGTACTTAAAAGAAACTCACCTTTGTTCATTCCCCTTGATTGAAAGCTCAAAAGGAATAAAATACGTTTGTAGCCATAACTCTTTGTAAAGTATGTTCGGAACTTGCCATGATAGTGTTTGAAAAATACTACAAATATATATATGTATACTTATAGGCATATGCAGTGTCATACAAACAATTCCCTCCTCTCTCAAGGAGTTTCATAAAATAAAATTATTATTTATTGCTGCTGATGAAAGCTATCTCTAAACACTTGTTGCAGTTATTAACTTGAATGCTCCTGAAAATCTACCTTTTCTTTCACTAGCAAAACTAACTCTTGGGGGATAAATCTAGACAACATATGGAAGAATATCTGTGAAATAGCTAAAAATCCATTAAAATACAGGTGGATATTGCAATGACTTGAAGGTTTGGTAGGAAAAACTATATTTGCATATCCTGCAAGTGAATTAGGAGTAAACTTTCCAAATGTCACAAAGCAGACTGTTATCAATATATATCAACATCCTCGAGCTACTCGTTGGCAATAAATGTCAGTAGAAGTTTTTATGGCTTTTACAGCTTATCTGCAGTTTGTAATAAGCTTCGTGCAGGGCCCATTATTTTATGAGGGAGAACAACTGTCAAAGGAATGAATTTGGAATGTCAGGAATTTCATTAGCACATGACCAGGGGCTGGCTGCTAAACTGCTGCCACCTTTTTGGCTTTGGACCATCCGGGTACAAAAAGGTCCCCGTAACTCGCTGCTTTCATTACTTATTCTTTACCTTTTTCAATTAATAATTTAACTTACATTTTTTACAGCCTCATTATCGCTCCACTATTTCATTAACTAATCATTACAGCATTGCATTTATGGCTTTCCAGGCAAGGAGACTGGAAGTAGGAACCAGTAGCTTTGGGTTCCGTGGCGAGAGCTCTGATTTGCAAGCAGAGCCTGCAGCAGTGTGAGTTTTGTGTCATTAGAAATCTTTTCATCTCTCGCCTTTTTTTGTATTTAAAACAGAAGAAAAGATTTTAATTCTTTCTCAGAATGATTCATATCCTGTGGATTTTTCCTATTAGGCAATGAAGCTATGATATTAAGATTGAGTATATAAATAATTCTCATAATTCACACAGAAGAAAGAGAAATAATTACCTCTGAACATTTCATTATGAATGGAGTTCTGTCAAAAACTTTAAGAAGGGGGCATTAATACAAATTAAGGTCTTAGGAACTCATATTTTAAATACTTAATTCTGTATTTTATTTAACTTCTACCAGACCAATAAGAAATTTTTTTAATCAGCAAAATGAATTGCTGAGCTAGAAAAAACATTAACTATAGAATGTAAAATTCCTATGATGAACAAATATCATATATTTTATGATTCCTGTCGCTGTAGAGTGGCTGGATTTTTATGAATAAGCAGCTCTGTGGAGCTGACCATAAACTTTGAGTCTCCAAATGTCCTGAACATTAGCTTAAGAGCAGAATACATCTAATTTCAAGTGCTTGTGCAAAGCAGTCGTGATCTGCTTGTCTTTTCCAGTCCAGTCAGGGTATGCTGGAAGATGAAATTAAGCTGCACACACTCCTATCCTTGAAAAGCTGTAAGTCTAATGACATCTGCTGGGAAAATGGAAATGCTTGGGTTTGGAGGTGCTGGTGTTTGCATAGAAATCGGAGGGAGCGGAGGGTTCTCTGCTGCTGCAGGTTCCAGTTCCCACGGATAAGGACAAGGTGTGACATTAAAGCACTGAGGAAGCTCAGGCACCTCAGGAGTATTTTAGGAAGAGTCAAGATGTACCTTAATTTTGAAAATTGCCTGTCTTAATCTTGAGGTTGAGGTTCCATAGCTGCTGTGTTAATTGCTGCTGATTGGTGTCGCTTCAAAAGCATTTCTGCACTCAGACAGAAGTGGTGCACAAGTTCCTGAGCTTAAAGAAAGGTGAAGAGAAATCTTTCTGCTATTTTCAAGGTTATTTTTACCTCAGGGCGCATCCTGCAGTTCAACCTTATCCTACCAAATGAGCTTGTTTATAGAATGCACAGCTAAAGCTGCTGAAATATTGTGAGCTTGCTACAGAAGCTTGGCCAATATCTTAACCATTTTGCTTAACTTCCTAATAATAAAGCAGAAAATATGAAAGAATCAATCTCTCTTGTTAGTATATTCATTCCGAGCCCACTAAAGTAAAGGAGTTTTGGCCTTGACACCACTGTCTTGAACAAGTTTTGAACACCTCAGCATCTTTCCTGTTGTTTACCAAAAGCAGATCCTTATATTTAGAAATCAGTATTGACTGAGACATGGAGTTATTCACTCGGGGTTTTAAATTAGAAATTAAATATTCCGTAAATAAAATTGATTTCTTTATGAAAATGTTTACCTCTGCTGCAGTAAATAATAATTTATGAGCACAATCTTCAAAGGCGCAAGTGGGGTATTTCCAGCCTAAACCCATTGCTTTAGCCTTGGATAAAACCTTGTCACTCCCAAATTTTTAGCACAGTGTGCAGTTTGGTTTGCTCCCTCTTGCAATTAGAAAATTCTAATTAGAAAAGGAATGGGTGAAAGCAGTTAAAACATTTAAGGAGATGTTGCAGCAGCTTTGCAAGGAAAGACTAAAACGTCCAAACTCCACTTTGTGGAATATGGTCATGGAGCTGAATGATAGAATTGGGATACGTGCATGAAGATGGGAGGTTGGGTTTAGAATAAATAAAAATAAACAAACCTAAATAAGAAGAATAAATAAATGGAAATATTTTCAGTCAGTGAAAAATCTGGTTTAACCTTGCAGATCTTGCTTTTTCTGTAGTTACATTGGCAATTTTGCAGTGGGTTTAGGTATTTTGAACAAATTGCATAGAAACAATCTTTCTCCCAGCTCACTAAAATAGTGAGAGTTTTGTTTCAATATTGCACTTGATGTGTTTTTATTTGAAAAGTAAATAGTGTTAGTGATTAATTAGTAATCAATGGTATTACTAGGCATTCAGAGTTGTTGACTGAGTTCTGTAAAACTATGATATTTAGTCTCTCCTATGAAACTTAGATTAGTGACTTAATGTTGACAACGATGCACTAAGGACACTTTTCAATGGAAAACAAAAACACCAAACCCGTTTTAGCTGCCAGAGAAATGACATTGCTTTGATTTTGAACAGTTGAAGGAAAAAAGCACAGTGGATATATATACTAAGGTGGTGGCATAATTTCAATGTGTGGTGAGCTCCTGAGGTACCCAGACTTCAAGGAACTTTTAAAATCAACAATGAATTAGTCCAGACTTTGAGGAATCAGATGCAAATATGAAGATGTGGAAGTCCATGTGTTGTGTCAATGACCTGCTCAGCTTCCAGCTGTGCCAGTGGGTATCTCGTGCTGCCAGACTGTTCCAAGTTACCCCTCTGAAGGGAAAGGTGTCTGAGCAGATATTTTCACCTCTAGGAAGGAACTGGATCCCTCCTCCTGGGATGCCAGGGATGGTCCTGAAATCTTGCTTGAACCTAACAGCAGAGAAGGGGGGCACAGAATTAGTCACTGTTTGTGCCAAATTAAAGCAATGCTGGAGAAAATCCAAAAATAAGAGGAATCCTCCCCACCTTGATTGCCCTTTCCTAGAGGAGGAAAGTGGAGGAGTGGCTCAATATAAGCCCTTTACTCTTCTCAGCATGACTCTGATCTCTGACTGAGAGGATTAACACGTATGATGTATCACTAAAAAATAAACTAGTGTGCAATTCTGAGAAAGATGCACGAAAAAAGATATTATAAACTACAATAGGTAAAGTTTTTGCAATCGCTTGCCATAATTTTTAGCTTATTTGTCTCTGGCATATTAATAAATAAAACTAAATAATTCAGGGAAGCATTTTAAAGGTGGGAATAAATCAAAAAATCAAGTGTTCTGAGGTAAAGTTGGTGTCAAGCTATTTTAGCTTTGAGCTCTGTTGCTGAGGTTTCACCCAGAACAATGGAGCTGCAGTGCCAGAGATATTTTGTTGGTTAGAACATTCAGGAGCTCAGCAGCTGTGTTTAGAGATATATGCAAAATCAGAGCTTACTTAGGATCTTTTTTTTTTTTTAGTAAAGCAAAGCAGTTTTAGAAGAAAGTAACATTTTTAAATATCTCATGAAAATTTACTCTATTTATTTAGTTGGCTTTTGTAGTTTGGAATGTGACAGGAGGAATCTCAACAGACTTTGTTATTAGATCTTATACAAAAGTCTAATCTGTCTCAGGCTTTTTCAGCCCATGGCTAAACATTTCCCTGGAAGCCTGGACATAATCGAATTCAACACGAGATCTCTGCAAGTTCAAAGCATTTAAGTATATTCAGCATAACTTTATATATTTGTGCTGCCTTCTGCTTTTCACATTTGTGGCTGCAGCTTTTCGTGGTTAATCAAATAATGTCATATTACACAGTGCTGTGCAAAACAAAGAAGAAATGGCTTTTAATTCTTGGTGTTTATGCTGTGGAAGTACATATTGAGGTATCTCAGTCTGAGCAGAGCTTTTTGCCCCTCAGCTGCACTGGGAAATATTCACCCTGGGATTGAAATGTCATTTTTCTGTGGTTTTGGATAGTTTTTCCAAACATTTGTCACTGAGAGAATCAGTGCCTGTAAACAACTCCTGTCCTTGCTTGGGTTTAACACAGATTGTACCATGAGGGGCATAGGAAATACACACAAAATAATGATAAAACAAATTAAAGCAAGACCAAGGGAAGTTCCAGGAGAGCTGGTGAGGGCCTCAGAACGCAGCTGAAGAGAACAAGTGGAGCTGTTCAGGTGCTCCTGGGCTCTGGGGACAGGGGACTTCTCTCACTTTGGCAGAGAAAGGGCCAAGAGTGGCAGCCTCCAACTACTTGGGAACACAATGAAGTTAAGCTTTATTAATAAATATTAATGGGGTTACTAATGTATGATTAAGGGTATGATTTTTGCTTTTTTTAGTTTCTCATGTTTGTTTCATAGGGCAGTTTTGGATAAAAACTGTTTGTTTGCTTTTTTCACATTCACATCTCTCTATTTTGCTAGAAAAAGCAAAGCTGGAAAGAAAAAACAAAAAGCCAGAGCAGACTGAAAAGGATGGCAGAGTGCCAGCATGGCACGCAGGGGGAAAACAAACTTCAAGTCACTGGGAAGCTTTAGGACTAATTTCACTAAAGAACAGACTTTTGAAGATATTCCAGATAAAATTTGGAACAGATCATGATATTTTCGGTTTTAATATGCATAATAAAATAAAAATACAGAGATACATTTACATGCTACAGAGATTTGCTTCAGCTCTAATTTAAACAATAACTGAATAAGACCAGGGAGTGTAATTCGTTTTCCCTAAGAAACAAGAGGATAATTTTGAAGTTATTAAAATGAATGCCAGTGCATGACACTGACAAAACCCTTTTTGTAGCATTGCAAATGATTAGATTTGTTCTGAAGCGAATCTGGTGGCGAATTGATGATCTCCAAGCTTGGATCTGATGTGGGTCACATCAGTGTTTATTCTGCCATACATCCCTTGCTTAATAATGCCAGAGACCAGGAGGTGGCCAAGAAATATCTGAAACCCAACCCAAAGTCAGCTGGGTAGAAACAATCTCCCTGGTATGCTGTGAAATACCTTATTTGTTGAAGGCAGCCGTCAGTTTTTGCAAGAAGTGGGAGAATGGTGGAACGTGCCAACTCTAAGCGGTGCTTGTTATTTCAAAACCAGGTGGTTATATGTAGATATTAATGTTATTTTGAAATCCAGATTTCTTTTTAAACCACGGAGATTCGTCTCATGTTAGTTGGGCTGGGGAAATGTAGACAAATATATATATACTCACACACAATTTTAAAGCTTTCTGCAAGATGATTTGGAAATATTTGTTTGTGGAGGAAAGACCAAAACCTGAAAAGAGCATCTAAATTGAGCTAAACGCACTACTCATTAAACATTTGAAGTCCACAAATGTTTCATAAACTTTCAACCTTTCAGTGCCACGAGAAGTGGGGGAACAAAGAGCAATTTTTATTTATTTTTTTTTTTAAATTAACTCACTTGTCTGAACTTTCTTGTGCACTAAAATAAACTCTTCAATGAAAAAGAAGCTTCTTCTGCAAACTCCAGCCAGTTTGCTTGAAAATTTGCCTCACTTCATGATATTCTGACTCTTTCTATTTATAATGGTGCCTCAAGTTTTGAGCTGTTGTGGCTTCCATCATGGAAGTATCTGAATCCAAATGTGAAGCATCAGAAGAGAGACAAATTGAGTAGGAAATGGTGACCACAATTAATCTGCTGAGCATTTTGATGGTAAAAAAAAAAGACCAGCCTCGTTCTGAATTTTATCTCCTATGTTATATTTTCCATAAGACAAGAAATCAGGTTGAAGAAGCAAAATAATAATTACATGAAAAATGGTAATTGTTTTCTATAACTGCTATATAAATCTTAAATCTCATTAATTTGAACTCTGGGTAAATTCAGCCTGTGTCCTTTTGCATTGTCTGCCTACACAGAGACATTCAGAAAAATACAACCTGCTGTAGTTGGTGTGGTACTCCTGCTCTCTCCCACCTTTAGGGAAGCAGCTTCAAAAGGCAAGAGTGAAATTCCTCACCCGGGGCAGCTTTTCCCAAGCAGCTCAGAGAAATACTACACCCATTTACACTTCCACTGAGAGAGCTCTCAGACTCCACTTGCTGTTCAAGTAGATATAATTTGGACCATGCTGAGTTTCGAAACATAAGCAACAGGTGTGAGTTGTGTTTTCAAAATACAGCTCCCTTATGGAGTTGTTTCCTTGAAGCGTTAGTGGTGTATCATGGCTGGTGAACAGTCAGAAATAGACAGTTTGGTCTACAACGTGCTGGACCTTGTTTAAAACATCACAGGTCCATCAAATAAACTTGTTTTTCTCGGCTGTAGCCAGTTGTAACTTGTTCTCCCAACATGCTGTGAACAGGGGTGTGAATTGGTAACCCAGGATGTGATCAGTCAGCCTTTGTGTGGATCATTCTGGAATATTATTCTACTATCAGAACTAACATAGAGAAGCCACTTGTGTACGATGTGTTTGTAATCCATGAAAAAGAGTTTAATAAATTAAAGACTTCATAAGTCTTCCTTAGTCTTTAATAATTAAAAGAATTTTTAATTTTCTTAGGAAGTAATGGGAATAGACAAAGCAGGCAATGGATGGAATAAATCAACATGATGAATTAATTAATGGTTCACAAGGGATCTTAAATTAGGTCACCTCTTAAATTATGTCAGCTGGTTATTTGCTTAAAACTCATGTTGGACGAACCTAGGAGAACTTTTCAAACTTCCAAATCTCTCCAGCAAAAGCCACCCAGAAGCAGCTCAAGGGCATCATCTAGAAATAAGATTAATAAATGGACAAAGCTTAGATTCTGATGAGAGAATTCACAATAAAGCTCTGCCCAATATAAAAGCTGCATAAGGTATTTGACTCTTGATTAGTCTCACTTGGAGAAAAGCTTTTCTCTAATCCTACCTGTGGACTTTCCACGTGTACATGTCCAGCATGGTTTTCCTGCACTTCTGAGCCTTTTCAGATCAAACAATGCAACTGGGAAGTGTTCCAAGGGGTGTTTGGGATGCTTTTAGCTGTTGTCAGCATGTGGCTCCCTTTGGAGTTACCGCATGGAACCGACCCTTATGACGCAATGGAGGCATGAAAGTATGAACAACTCCTTGATTATTAATGTAATAGGATTCTGTTCCATAGGAAAACCTGCCTTAGCTTATTTAGTGTATATATTTGCTTCTGGAAAGCTGACAGTAATTTTTAATAACTTAGTGTTGTTCAGATTAACGAGGAAAGCATTGGTGACTTTTCAATGGTGATTTGGTACCAATTCCTCAGTGTGTTTTTGACCCATAAGTGATATTGTTCTCCAATCTGGGAAGGAGGCAATATATTTGCCTCTCAAGTGGGGGAATGTGTAGAACAACTTGGTGCTGGAAACGTTCTCTTGAAAGTCCTGTGTATTTTATTACTAGAGCTTTCCTAGGAGTTGTTCCCTTTTCTGAAACTTGATATTTTTCTTGTTGCATATTTAAAAGTACCCAGTATTTTTGGTCCCTCACCAGATGTTAGATTTCTTCTGATCTCTTTCAGACATCTGGAAATAATGTCATTATGAAATGTAACTAATTCTCTATACCCAAAGTCTGGCCTGAAATCCTGCGGAGATGCATCTGCTACATCTGCACTGTATGAGAAGTGATTCATTGGAAGTCTTCTAAAATTGGGCTGGCTGCTCAGCCAGTGTGAATTGCTGTACCTTCCCCGGGAGCAAAGTCACCAGTTGCTCTGTGCTGTCAGCTCTGTTACAGCACAACCCTGTCAAGGCTTTTGGGCAGTTCTGGTGCTGCAATATGTTACAAGGAAGTCCTCTGTGGATGAAGCTTCTGGCAATGCCTCCTTTGTTCCAGGCAGCAGAGTTGAGAAAGATCTTCGCCCAAAGTCATTGATTCCTAGTTCGTTCTTTCTTTTAATGCTGTCTTTCGTATTTTTAATATTATTTAGGTTTTATTTTTTTTAATCAGTGGCTGTTTTACCCTGTGTTGGGGGATCAGCCTCGGGCAGAGGAGCCTTAGGGTCAGGGCTGCCTTTGTCCCGACGCAAAGAGCTCGGTTCTTCCCCTCCATATTTAAAACTGTCTTAGTGTCTCATAACTTTCTTGGAGACATCAGAGTCCCTACTTTGCTCAGGTAGATGCAAACAAAAGGAGAACTGGAGCCTTGGGGGCAGAACAAAGCTCCCACCAGAGAATATTTGCAGCCCCTCTTCTGCTGCACATCCTTGTTCTTGGTTCCCTGCTGGAAACACTTGTAGGGAGGAGTGTGTTGCCTTTTCAGAGCTGCCAGTAGGTCCATGGGTCAAGGGGAGCCAAAGGGATCAAATCCTCAGAGTATAAAGTGAATTTAAGTATTTAAAGTGAGTTTAAAAATTTTGGAGACTCTGCCTCTACTTCTGTTTCATTCCTAAGACCTTTTTCTGAAGCTGGTATTTATGGTGTCTGTTTTCAGTTCATTATGGGACATTTGAAAAGCTTTCTACTAGATTTGGTTGTCTTCATAAATCAATGGTAGTAGAAACTGGTTCATTACTTTGATTTAAAAAATTGGTAAATACACTCAAAATTAATGTAACCTAACTTCTTTAGCTAATTTTAATTTTCCTTAAAAGTAGCACTAATGGAAGAGTGCAAAAAATAGTCTGGTTTAGTGCTCTCTTTTTTTTTCAGAAAAGAATCTCTTTTCTGAGAGTCTTGTAAACAGTCTTCATCATAAAACTATTTCTATTGTAGAAGAACATAGATTTGATGTTTGTGAAGGGCACAAGAAGATACCAGGTACAGAGATCTGAGAAAAGATAAAATACACAGGCATTAGTGACTCTGAAACAAAAATGTGCAAGGTAATGGCCACAGAGGAACTATTCCGATTTAGTGGAACTGGGCTCATGTAAATAACATTCCCATTGCATGTAAAACTCAGGTAAATGCAGAAATAAAGCAATTTACGTCCTGGAGCTGGGTACAAAAGAAATCTGGCAGAGCTGAAAACAGTGGAAACAACACTTTGCAGGATGGTGTGTATCCCATTTTGGGATGGGAATGTGCCATCCCTAGGCAGGTCTGTGCATGTGCCTTACAGGAGCATTAGAGGGCTGAAATTGTGTTTCAGAGATACAGAGTGGTTTGGTTTTAAGATTAATATGTACAATTGGGTATCTTTGCGGTGGTGCTGCTGGGTTTTTAATGGTATGTGTTGGTCAGACTCCAGAGAGGCTAGAACTAGTTGGAATTATAAGGGAGTTGTTATATTTAATGGGAAAATGTACTTTTTCCTAAGTATACTTTCACATTTGAGAAGATATGTCAGAGGCTGCCATTTTAAAACACATTTTTTGTCAGCAGTACTGATGGCGAATGTACGAGAGCTTTGCTGAATATACCATTTAAAGTATATTTAAATTTAAAAGTAGAGAGGAATTGATATGCAAAATGATCACATTCAATAACTTATAATCAGAACAAAGCTGCTGCTGATTAGCAAGTTCATGGAAAGTAGTTCAAGGGCAGCAAGAGCAGAAATTTCTGCTGTTTGCAGATTTATTTAGTCCTTAATCATTTGGGATTCATTTGTAAACAGTTTGTTTAAAAAGCAGTTGGTGCATTAGCTTGCTTTGTTTGATGCAGGTCCCCAAATGTCACCCTTTTCCTTGCATCCCCTGCAAGGTGGAGGGGGTGTTGTCTCGGAGGAGGAAAAGGCGGCTGTGGCAGCTTCAAGGGCGATGTTTGATATGTGACATCAAGCAGAGCTGTGACAAGGAGCTGGCAGGGAATGAGCTTTGACAGCTCCTCGCAAGTGGGAACCCAGACAGAATGAGGCCTTCCCAAGTAGGGAGAGGAAGGCACTCATCCTTTGGCTTCTGAAGGTGACATCACTCCTGATGGCACCCAAAATGATTTATGAAATGAATTATTAATGACTGTCAGATTTAAGGCGAACGTAAATAGAAACCTGGGGACTACCTGTTGTCTGTGCAGCTGTAGCAGGAGCGTGACATTAAACACAGACATTGCTCTTGTGTTGCCAGTGCTGTTTGTGCAGGTTGCACAGGTTGGCAGGGCACTGCTTGGTTTGGGTGTCACATTGCTCTGGCTCAGAAGTCTCTATCACAGAAAATGGTTGGGGTGTTTTGTTTGGTTTTTTTTCTAGGTTCTATGTTTTGCACGGAAACTCTTCCAAACCCTGCGTTGTTTTAAGTGTAGTGCAACTCCTCAGAGTCAGCATACCCACGAAACAGCTCTGAAAAAGAGCTGAGGAAACAATAATGATTGCTTAAAAGTAGAGGAATGAAAGAGTGAGGGAACTGTCACTGAGGGAAAGTTTTAGCTCAATGTCAGATTTAATAATTCATATTTTAAAAGTCATTGATGACCAGGTGTACATGATTTCTGTGATGTGTACGGTTAAAAAGCCATTAATAAGAAACCCATCATAGAGTTGCAGTTCAGTGCTGAAATGCTATTTATTTTTTTCTACTCTTGGTTCCAGAGCCACTTAAAAAGGCCCCTGGATCCCACTTTCCCTTCTCAGCATTCTCACAATTTGTTCATGCGTCTCTTGGAGCTTCTGGAGCTGGAATCTGACCACCGAACTGATGAGTTTTAAAGTAGCCCTGCAAAAGAAGTCAAAAATATCCCTGCAGATGATTAGTAATATCTATAAATACGTAGTAAGAGAGACAGTAATCTGCTGACCCGAGGAGGATTTTAAGCTCCCATTTTCAAGCAGAGTTCAGCTTGTTTTAAGTGTGTTGAATAACCCTCAAGTGCATATGCTGTTGTTTGGATGCTGTGCCTGTTCCAGGGGAGGGTCTGCATGAGAATACTTTGATCTCTCATGTTTTTCTATCGTCTCAAAGTTCTGTGTTTGCCATTCTGGTATTCCAAATGTCATGCACGAAGTGGATGGCAGGGCATTAAAGGAAGTGGCTGGGCAATTTCACCACAGGAAGTTGAATGAAACTTGCTCATCTGAAAAGCTGTTGTTGGGAATGGAAAATAAAAATATTCCCTGCTCTTTTGATATCAATCCCCATATTCTCTTTCTGTCCATATAAGATCACTGATATATCTATTTTTTCCAGTTAAAATGATGTCTTACAAAAGCTGCTGTTTGATTAGAAAATGGAAAGAAAACAGGCCAATGAAATAATTGCTTAAATCATAAAGACAAATAAATGAAAACTGACACTGTAAATACATTTGAATACCAGGTCAAAATGGTACCCCATATACTGGATTTAAAAAAGAAAAAAAAAAGAAAAAGGGGGGAGGTTGAATCATGGAGGGGGAAAACAAGGTAATTTGAGTACTTAATCTGTGTCTGTAATTAATCTCCTGTGGATGAAGGTACACTTGGCATAGCTAAAGCACCTCCATATTAAGCATATTTTCCTATGATGCCCTGAAATAAATGATTAACATACATAAAGAGGTTGTTTCATTTTATATTGCCAACTTTTAGAAGACAAATCAACTCTGTCCTTTGAATGTGTTTTGTTTCTTGTTCTCTATTCATTAATGAAAAATAATGAGCAATTTTATGGGAATAAGCAAGAAAAGAAAATCAGCAGATATGAAGGTGGTTCTGCAGATATTTCTGAACAAGAATGGGTTTAGAAAATGTAAATGGAGAAATTTTACCAAACCACTTTTCTTTTTACCTTAACCTGCTTCTGGAAGTGCTGCTTTGTACAGATGTTTGGTTTTGCTCATTTATTCTAAGCGTCTGGTTTGTGGTCATTGACCAGATTGCTGGCACCAGGTTTTTCTGGCACCACGGTGATGGCAGGAACTAAATGGATTAAATGACCAATTGAGGATTTCCTGATTGTGTCAGGAACTGGTAGAAAACCTTGATTTAGAGCACTCGCTTTCCACGTTACCTTGAGCAGATTTTTCCCCCTGAACATGGCTTGGTATCTGATGGATTTTGATTTGCCACCCAACACTGCAGCATAACTGCTTATTGCAAGTTTTTGTGGGACCTGATGGGAAAGGAAGGAAATGATGGGAAAATGTGTGTTTAGTTTCATGTGGTTGAGACTTTGTGCCTGTCTGTGAAAATGGGAAGCTCAGAAGAATAACGTATGATTAGATTTCTTTGTCTTATGAACGGATGAATCAGAAAGCTGATACATCAAATAGTATGAATTTTGCAAATGATAATTACTGATTGATTAGGAAGCAGGAGAGAGAGGGAGTGGATCTGTTCAAGTTAAAAGTAGCCCATTGGTCTAGGTTTTTTTTGAGGGCTCATATTCTGTGTAAAAGAACTGTAGAAGCCTGCACTTTAAATGCTTGGCAGTGAAGCATTTTATTATATATGGGGCACACATATTTACATAAAAATAAAATTACAGGGATCCTGTTAAATTTATCTGAGAGCATAAAAAGTGGTCTTCAATTGCAATAAAATGTTTTGAGAATGAGTAATGGCGCTGTTTAGATGAGATTCTAAAGCCCTTTAGGATTTTCCAACTTCCATTTAAATTATGTAGTAACTGATGAGGCTGCTATCAGAATCAGATTTTTCCCTGCTTACTGATGCTAGGCAGTTCTCCTCAGCATGGTGTCTTCAAGCTCTCACTTATTTAATGATTCATTGTTCCAGTCAAGAAGAAAAAAAAACCCAAAACACAAAATAATTACCTGACAGCTTTTGAAAATTAACTCACTTGGGATCTAAAAATTGCAGCAATAAATTACATATTGTGGGTTCATTCCTCTCCATTTCTCCTCGTGCCTTGTGCTGTTGTGATGTTGATGGCATGAGTGATAGAATCTAAGGGACTGAGGGTTGCCAGCAAAATTCCTTAGGACAAAATCCTGGTGGGACCCAATCCTGGCTGTCACAGAGCATTTCATCTTTTGTCAGGAACCGGAACTGCTTTTGAACAGGGCAGGGAGCTCTCCATCAGCAAAGAACTGAGCTTTGCCTTGAGAGGAAAACCCTGCCTTATTCTAATTGGGGCAGAAGGGAAATTCCTTTCAGTGCCAAAATAAACCACTTATTTGATTGACCACATCAAAATTGGGAAGCCACGAGACCAGACCTCAGAGAGGCCGGACAGGGTTTGTAGAAACTGTCCCACAAGTACTGACAAACCATGGAATTGGAGAAGTTTTGCCTGAGTGCACCAGGTGAGGGCACAGCTCTGCCAGCCTTGCTGACTCCCTCTGACCCAGGGAGCAAAATAAAAGATGGATTGGGGGGGGGGGGGGGAAGTAAAATACTGAAAGTAATTAAACTGTAGAGGTTTCCTCAAGACTCTCCAACTTAGAAGTGTCCAGAGGTCATTCTTTTAAGTCTCTATCTCAGGAAAGCATTAGAAAAAGGAAATCCACAGGAAATGTCTTTCCATTCGGAGTTCTCCGATGCCGAGGAAAGCGGCTGCTCCCCGAAAGGCGGCAGTGCCACTGCTGATATCAATAATGCATTGCAGCAGGTGCTGCAGGCTATGATAGTTTCAATATATTTGAACAGTCAGCTTCTGCCTTTTCTCAGGGAAACTCTGAATTATGGATGGGAACAAACTATGCTTTCTGATGGCAACATTTCAATAAAAGAACAAATACCCTTCTTCAGAATCACTGAGGCCGCTGTACAGAGTTTTGGATGAAATCTCACAAGGCACGAATTTAGATGATGTTGTGATAATTTATAACTGAGTGTGTTCCCCTGTTTTTCCTTATTCTGGCAGAAATGTATGTCAATATTATCCTTTAGTTAAGAACACTTTTCCTCACAACTTTGTGTGCAGAATTTGTGTGCTGAGCCCTTTCTGAAGTGGTGAGCAGCCAGTGAATCAATGCTGAGAAGGAATTCCCAGCAGTCAGGATGGATTTGTCCTGTTTAGCTGGGGTTGAGTTCCTTTAGAGGAAAAAGCTGCTGCTCTTCTCGCCCGCCAGCTTCACTCTTTACTAAAATAAACTTTTTCTCAAAGGACAGAGTAGAGAAAGTTCTTTAGAGAATCACTAATTCTGCTCCACCTCAATTCACTTCCATTTCCTTCCCGAAGCACAGACTGAAGCATGTTTTGTGTGAGTCTTGTCCCTACAGAATTCCAGGGCAAGGTGCCCGGGAATTGAGAGCGGCACCTGCCTTTTATTCTCTACTTGTAGTTCTGAGGCTCTGTAATGTTTTGGAAAAAAGTTTTTCACAGCTGAACAGTGAAAAGTCCTAGAGACAGAAAGCAGCCCTTCAGAGTGTTATTGGGGAGTAGCATCAAGAGAGAGTTTTTCTTCACAGACATTGCTAAATCAGGTGTTATGGGATTTCAAACTAGTCAGGAAAAAATAAAAAGACTAAACGAAGGGAATTTCTTTTAAAGGCTTTTGGTCAGGACTGAATATGAAACATCTATAACCAGACATAAATAGGAATCAGGAGGGGGAAAAATTATTGGAAAAGGGCAACTGAAAACTCCACTGTGCTGTAGCTCTTGAAATATGGAAGGTATCACAAAGATTTAAACAGCTACTTAATTTCTGTCAGCAACTGGTGCCTTCAGAGCATTGAAAGGAGCCCTATTTTTGGTAACAGCCAGCAATGCATTTGATGTCTGCTAATTAACAGGCAGTCCTGGAGATATTTGGAGAAAACAGAACTACATAAAAAAAACAATTAAATAGGGAAAATTTCAATTCTTAGTAGTTCTAGCGGGTTTGAATACTAAGACAAAATGGTTTGTTGGTATGACACATAAAAATACCAACCTGTAATGCAGAACCATTTGTCAGGGAATTCATACGCTGGAGGCGAGAGACTTGGAAAATTTATCCCCTAAAATTCCAAGTATCTCTCTAATTCCAAGGGTTTGCCCTGTGAAATTACTAATCGCACATCAAATTTCAGTGAAAACAACTGAAAGATGGAATTACATAATTAAAATGCATAAATGAGAAACAGGATAAAACTGATGGGTTTACAAAGGTAATGCGTCCAATTGTTATGTTTCTTTGATAAGAAAAGCTATTTTTAAACAAGTACATTGATACAATCTATCTGATCTTCAGAAATGTAACTCTTGGGGTTTGGGTAGAAAATTATTTGTTAAGCTGGAGAAGGAAAAGTTTATATAATTTAGGATATGGTGGACAGCAATAGCTTGCATTAAAATGCTATGGTTTGGACTGAAAGAAAGTTACTTTTGAAAGATCTGTATGAAATGTTTTCCTTTTGAACTTGGGTTAAGTTAAAGGAAACATGATGTTTTGCAGCATAAGTACAAAGGCAGTCCAGAAAAAATGTAAATAGTATTGGGGTAAAATTTAACATTAAATGTGAACTCCCCTGGTCCGTAACTGTATCAAAGTCTCTGAATCATTTGGGTCATCATGAATTTTAAGCTATAGGCTTCCTTTTTTTAATTTGTTTGTCTAAAATGCCTGTTAATTAACAAATGAATTAAATCAAACCGATTCTGTACATCATGAATACTGAAATTTCCACTGTTGCTTTGGTGCCTCGTTGTAACTTAACCCAGGCCTCTGGATTATCATTTTCATTAGCAGGAAGTGCTGAGAAGGGTGAAAAATGAGAGAATTCTTTGTTGCAGGAGTGCCAGTGCTGCCACTGAGCAAACAGGCAGGTGCTGGCTCTGCTGCAGCAGCAAAGCCCTTCAGGTCATTATGATGGAAAGGCCAAGGTCTGCAATCATCCACTGGCAGGAGGAGCACCAGCTGGAGTTCAAACTGCTGGTGCCTGAGTGTTTTTAAAAGTTACTGATGATTTAGTGTTTAATAGAGAAGAGACAGCGCGGGCTGAGGGTGCTCTGTTCACAGGCAGAGTCACCCCCTTGCTCACAGTTTGCATTTAGAATATTGGGTCTGAGCTCCTCAATATGAGAGCAGGACACACTGGAAGGGGCAGAAACTCCTTGGGTTTGCTTGCACAGGGTGGGACTTTGGGCTTTGATTTTTTTTTTTTCTTTTGGTTTATGTGAGTGAACAGTTTTGGGGAGAATTTTCAGCAATTTTTGGTTCACAACATTGTACTTGTGCATATGTCTTGAGGTGCAGGGAATTTGTGATCCCTGCAGGTAAAGTAGCTGTGATACAAGGCTGGAAGTCAACCAGATAGCAAAAAAAGCTGGTCCTAGCTACTGTGTTTACTAAATCAAACATATTTACCCTTGGAAATTTCTACACTTTGGCTATTGCATAATAATGGTAGTAAAGGTGAAACATAAGGGATGTGAAGAAATGGATTATATTGCATGAAGAATGTTTTCTTATACAAGATGATGCTCAGACCATGTTATATGTTTATATATATATTTATTTTTTTACTCCCCGATCATAGTGCAACAATTAAATGAAAATATAGATCTCCTGATGGGTCTTTCTATTTTGTCATTTATAACAGGTTGTATGCCATTCTTTCCCCACCCCCAAACAAAAAGAGGAATGGGGGTAGCCTTTTAGATGTCTTGGAAGAATTAGGCTCTTAACAGCCTAATAATAAAAGGAATGTAACAAATAGTAAAGCTATTTGATAAATATAGCTAGAATCCACCATCATGATAGTACATAAAAACCCCCAACATTATCTTCATATTACTATCATTTGTCTGAGCAGTCCTGATACGCTTTATTTTGACCTATTTTCTGATGTGCTTTATGTATCAGTGTTGATAGTGAATATTTGTATTCATGCTTTGGCTGTATGACTAATTGAAGAAATTTGTAATCTTCTCGTCTCATGTTGGCATTACATTACATTGTTTCATATTAAATATGCTGCCTCTTTTAATCTGTGGGTTACAGATGCTTATTTCTTTCCACATTCATGGTAGTATTATCCTATTAAGGGTATTTGTGATTTATTATTGTCTTTGTAAAGGCCATCTCACAACAATATGCGATGCCACATTTGGCTGCAAAAACGAATTTGTTTTACTAATATGAAACATGTTTATGGACTGCTGTGCTGGCTTAGCAAAACGCCTGTTGGAGAGGCAGATATTTTAGATCTCTCTTCCAGCCTGATGGAGATTTAAGGGTATCAGACTTAGGAAGAGCACTGCCAGCAGGTCAGGGAGGGGATCCTGCCCCTCTGCCCAGCCCTGGCAGGCACATCTGCAGTGCTGGGTCCGTCTCTGGGCTCCTTAGAACATGTAGCTCCTGGTACTGGTCCACCAGAGGCTGTGGAGATGCTGAAGGCACTGGAGCATCTCTGGGAGCAGGAAAAGCTGAGGGAGCTGGGGCTGGTCAGACAGGGGACCTCCCCATGTGTGTCAGTGCCTGCAGGGAAGCGGCAGAGGGTGGACCAGGCTCTGCTGGACTGGGGTGACCAGTATGACAAGAGGCAGTGGGTGGATGTTGCTGCCCAGGAAGATCCACCTGGACATGAGGAAGAACTTTGCTGTGCAGTGACCGAGCACTGAACAGATTGTCCACAGAGGACGTGGTGTCTCCTCACTGGAGATACTCTAAAACCTTCTGGGCACAATCCCGTGCCACGTGCTCTGGGATGACCCTGCTTGGGCAGGGATGTTGGACCAGATGACCCACTGTGGTCCCTTCCACCCTGACCCACTCAGTGATCACGTGTAATGGCTGTGCCTGTGCTGCCTACAGGGCTTGAACTCGTGGAACTTGAGTGTGTTGGTGGCAGCCAATCGATATAAACAGGAATGGAAAAACAATTATACATTAGTTAATTATCTTTAAATCTCTTTAAAACATATATATACTCATAGCTGAAACTTAGGCATCTAAAAAGATAATTTTACAAGGGTGTTATTAATATATAAAGGATTTTTTTACTTTGTTTAAGCTTTTTTTTTTTTTCTTCCTCTAAATTACCTTTTGAGTATCAACAAGGATAATAAGTGTAAAGCCAAGAGATTATTTCAGTCTCAAATCTAGCACTGCAACCCGCCATGAGGTCTGGCCACTCTGGCTCTTTCTGAGCATGGAAAAGCCAGCAGTGTAACAGAGTGTCCCCCAAGATGCAGTCAGTGTTCAGGAAGTGTCAGATAGCAGAGCACGAGCCCCGATTTAGAATACAGCACAGTAGGATCTAGGCAAGTATTTGCTGCTGAATAATAATCACACATCAGACTACACAGTCTCAGGAGACTTTCTTCTGTTATCTTCAACAAAGCACGTTTAGAGGGATATGAAAGGCACGAATTGGTGCTATCCTTATAACTTCAAAAGTTGCTACAGCTTCACTTAGGAGTAAAAGCTGAGCCTTCTGTTCAGAAGTCTGATTCCAGCCATGGAATTTGCTGCGGTGTCTGTGCAAACCCAGCCTGTGACACACACTTAAACTGCCAGAGTTGTGTCCACTGTGCTGGCCTTTGCTCGTGCCGTTTGCCATCCCTGGGCCCCTTCATCTTTGTGGAGCCCTGCAGGTAAAACACATCAGTTCCATTTTTTGTGCAAATAACATAACAGTGGCTTCTGAAGACTTCTGTTTGGGAGCTGCCAGTGTAGATCTGACCAGGGAAATGAGTATGCAATTAGCTCCATAACTTATTGTTTGGATGTAAAAAATGGAATATCCAGTAATGCCCACTCTCTTGCCACAGATAAGCAAAACCATAGTAAAAGATACCAAAGCATTTTTGTTGTCAAGAGAAGCTTAGCTTTAAAGAGATTCTAGCAAAATAATTTTCACATCTGTGTTCTGTATTTCTCAGGGTGTCATGCAAGATTTTGAATATTCTAAATTGGACTTTATCCACAGAAGAACAACAGGCATTGGAATATTTAGCATTTGAAGAGTCAGTGTGTAACAGATGCTTTACAAAATTAAGTGTTTGGGCTTATTTCAAAATTTATCAAAATACTGTTAGGTTTTTACTAAATCTGAAGTTTCAGCAGACTTGGATGCCAAGAATTTGTCAGTAAAATTAGTTCAGTGCAACCATTGGCGCTGGGTTTTCTGTGTCAGAAAGCAGTGAAGTCCAACAGATTTTTAATTAGCATTCATACTTAAATTTAGTCTGAATTAATGATCACAGAGAGAAACAACTGTGCTTGTGGTCTATTTTGGTACATTACAGAGAGGACTTTTATTCATGATTTGTCATGAAAAGTATACTTCATCTTTTGCTTAGACTACTTGAGGATTTAGCCATTTCTTGATTAATCATGTTCATGGAAGAGATTACCAAGTCTGAAAATGTATTTTGGAAAAAAATGTGACACAACTATGCCATTAAATGTATAAATAAAGCATGGCATGTCAAGTGAATGTTAGTTTGTTGTTTCCAGCTCAGTAAGTGCATAGAGAAAGCATTACAGGTAGGCATTTAGTAATTATATGGCCTCCTAAAGGCAATTTTCATTTCTTACACAGGAGTTAAATATTATAACTAATAGTTTTCATAAGGTTCGGTGCAGCAATAACGTGAAGATTGAACATCAGACTTCTAAAGATAGTTTCCAGCCATGCAGGAATGACTATTAAGCCATCACTCTTTGCCAAACTTGAGGATAAGTTTAGAGGCTGTAGTTTGAAATCCTGCCATGTGTGTAGGACAGTTTGGCAGGTCTGTGACTTCTGTTGGCATGGACATCCTGAAGCACTGTGGAGATCATCAGCTGCAGTACTGTCACAGCAAGCCTTGGAACAGCTTTGGATAATGATGGTGTTCTGAAAAGAGAAGCACAAGAAGGGGCAGCACCAGCAGTGTTGGCTTTCCGTTGGCCTCAGACTATGGGACTGTGCTCAGAAAGGAAAGTGGGTGCTACAAACCAGGACTGAGAAGGTTTGGAGTTGTCCAGTTTTCTTACACTGCTGAAGATACTTGAAAAAGTTATTTGGAGTTCATTTACCAGTGGTTTGAGTATATGAAAAGCAATAAGAGGTATTAAATATCATGGGGGTTTGCCCCTGCAGTGGTATTCAAACTGCAGGAGTCTTGAGTCTGGATTATCTGGAATTTGAGCTGCTATTCACTCCTTGGACAGCTTTGTGACTTAATTCCTTGGGATTGTGTTGTTTTGTTCATCATATGCTCAAATAATTCTCTCCCAGCACTTCATATGCTGTGACATTTGAGGAGAAAACAGTCTTATTTATACTGAGGAAGCTCTGGGAATACCCTCCTCGGAATAACTTGCTTTGCAGCCTATCCTTTTGATTATCCTTTAATTAGGAGGCTAATTGTCACTGTCTCCCTGGTTTTTAGGTCTTGTTTTAATTTAGAAGAAACTGAGGGATGGGAGAGGAGCGGGACACACACAACACCTGGATCTCTCATACTTAGATAACATTTAGACCTCCGAATATGTTGATTATTGCCTTTACAAGTACAGGTCTTAATTTAAATAATGAACTTTTATGGGCTGTCTTCATCAAATGTCAAATTGTCCTGATGTCCCATATCCTGACTAGATATGTATTTAGGTCTCTGAGATCTCATATTTTTCAGCTGGAGCACATGTTAGGCAGACAGCTCCCTGTTGAGTAAACATCTAGGAGGCTCATGTTTAATTGTTCACTCCAGCTGTGATGAACAGCTCAGAGCAGGATTTCTGTTTCATCAAACTCCACTTAAAGGAAAATCAGAGCACTTGGGGCCGGGGGCTCTCAGTTACTGCTCCTCTGCTACAAAACTTCCTCTCTCTGCCTTCCAACCTGAGGCATTGTCTTCTCCTCCAGCACAAAGCACCAGGGGTTTTAGTTTGAGCAAACCTTTCCTCTGCTGCAGCCACCAAATGGCCACCAGGGGAGAGAGAGGAGTAACCTGCAAGACAAAAGGATGTGATATATTATAGAGAGAGGCACTGGTTGTCCTGGATTTGGCTCAGATAGAGAGAACTTTCTTCCTAGTTTCTGGTGCAGGGCTGTGCTTTGGGTTTCATATGGGAATAACATTGATAGCACACTGAGTTGTTGCTTATTCCAAGGCCTTTTCATTTTCCCATGCTCTGCCAGTGAGGATGTGCACAAGGAACCAGAGGGAGCCTGGCCCAGAACAGCTTATCCCACTGGCCAAAGGGGTATTCCACACACAGAATGCCATGTCCAGTGTATAAAGTGGGGGGAATTGGCCAGGAAGGACAAATTGCTGCTCAGGGACTGGCTGGGCATCAACAACCAGGAGGTGAACTTTGTGCCAGTAAGATTTTAAATTTTTATGTATCTTTTGTAGAGAATACCAGGATGGATGTGTTAAAAATGATCAAATTATTTTAAATTAGCTGTTTGTTCTAGTACAGCCGTAGACAGGTTCTCTGAATTGCATGAGAGAATTTATATTCCACCCAAAATCAGAACGCTGCAAAAGCATGTGCAATTGTGTATATATACAGAATAAATTGTAACATATTTGCCCTTTTCTTGTAACCAAAACTCAATGTTTTATTTGTTATTCTTATTATGTCTTGGTACTCTGTGGTGGGTGGAAAGGTTTACATATCATAAGAATAAGCAGATTTTTTTCCATGCAATTTTGAAGTAGCTTGCTTCAGGTAGATAAGAAGTTGTGTTGTCACCCTGCCATCTTCATCCTAATTCAGGCTGATTTGTCTTGCGTACTTTCCACTTGGGTGGGAATATTTTAAATAGAGTATTTATACAACCTGTCTATCTAGATAGGATAAGCCTGACTATCTGTCTGTATCTCCTATTGCACTTGTGATCATAGGTGCACTTAATAGCTCTGAAAATCAGGCCTAAGGAATTCATTATCATGCCAGTTCCCTTGAAGTATTCTCTGGGAAAGATGGTTTAGAGAAGGGCTTGAAAATATGACATTTAAAACTAGTGTCCCACTGAGCCATATTAGCATTAGCTTTGAACACAATAGTGGTTTATTATACGTGTATCTGACAGTTCTCTGAAAGACAGGAGCTTGCCTGTGAAGCTGCACTTTGCCATGCCACTGGCTACTCCCCTGCACTTTTATATCCTCTCCCTACTCTTCCCGTGCACACATTCCAAAGAGGAAGTCAGCATTTATCATTTGCAATAAAAATAATGCCTCGCATCACCTCAGAACTCTTGACCACAATAATCTTTTCCAGCACCCTGGCACACAGGGAAACTGAGATGTAAAGGGAGAATTTGTGAGAAATCTGTAGCGCAGTTGGCATTAAATAACACTTGCAGTGTGCAAATTTGTGCTTAAATAAAAAGCACGTTGATTCAGGAAATCAGTGGTTCCCTTTCACTTTGTGCTGTTGGTGAGGTGATGCTGATCCTCTGCACCTCGTGCCAAGAGCAGAGAAGTTCACTTGCTGGAGAACATTGGTGTCCAGCAGCCCTTGTGAACCTTGGGGGGTGTGGGGGAGGGCTGGATCCAGCAGTGACAACGGGAAGGAAATGACTGCTGAGCTTTTCTGGGTTCCCTGATCAATCTGTTCTGGTCTCATGGCCTAAGCAGCTGCAACTAAGTAGCTTGTCAGTGGGATTGAGAAGGTCCTTTTGAAGTGATCCTTCTGATTCTCCCCACTTAACTGTGCTTTTACTCACGTTGCAAAGCAGTCCCAGCGCATCAGCTGTGGGGTTTTGGGTGCACCTTAAACAAGGGATGCGATGCAGGAATGGACTTTCTGACTACAAAAGGATCTTTAATCCATGGGAGAGGTTCTATTAATCGTTACTTAAAGTTCAAGGCTTCATTGTGATCGTACCCGTATCATTTTGATTTCTTTGTGGGAGGATGTCCCCAGCACTTATATTCTCTACATCTGTTGGACTGCGCGACTTGCTGATGTAGGTATGGCTGCAATTTTTTTTCTATATTCTTTCTTTTAGTTTGTCTTATCAGGTGATAAGTTAAAGTCTTTTGTGGTCATATGGAATTAAACCTATAGTGGTGATAGCATCTCTATCGTTACTGAGCCCTATTGTGATTGAGCTGTATGGACACTGCTCCAACAGCTGTCTCATCTCAGGTGGCACTACAGTCATCAGGGTGGACCTTCTCACCCTACAACTCCCTGACCAGGTGGGGTCAGTCTCTTCTCCCAGGGAACAAGTGACAGGATGAGTGGAAATAACCTCAAGGTGCAAGAGGAGGTTTAGTTTGGATAGTAAGAAAAATTTCTTCACCTAAAGTTTGGAATAAGGAAGTGGTGGAGTCCCCATCCCTGGAAGTGTTCAAAAAATGTGGCTGCGGCAGTGGGAGATGTGGAGCAGTGGTGAACGTGGTGGTGCTGGTTAATGGTTGGACCTGATCTTAAGGTCTTTCTCAGCCTTAATGATTCTGTGACTGATAAGATGATTTATTATTTTGGTCTTCTGTGGAATATGATAATCTCTGATATGAAGGTATATTGTCTTACCGTGACTTACCACGCATGTAATTAGTGTCACACTCTAACCCCAGATGGCAACTCAGCCCCACAGAGATGCTCACCTTGACTCTGTGTAGGTACTGCCCAGGGAAAATGGAAACATCCCTATGTTACCAACACTGTTTCCAGCCCAAATCCAAAGCACAGCCTCATCCCAGCTGCTGGGGAGAAAATTAACTCCAGCCAAAACCAGCACACTTAGTAATGACAACAATCATTTATGGCTGGTGTAAAAGAAAGGTGTTGTGGGGGGAATGACAGAGTTTCTAGGAAATATTAATCAGCTGCATTGTCTTGAGACAATCTAAAATGTTGACTGCTGATTGACTAATCAGTTAAAATTAGGGGGGAGGGAAGAAAATGTTACTGAAAAAAATCTTCTACCTATTCAATTTTTCATTTCCCACATACTGAAAACTTGTTAAACTCTCTATGTGCTTAAATAGACTCATCAGATAGATAAATTGCTTCGACGTGTTAATTTGAATCCCAGGTCATCTCCTCTATCTGATCTGTTAGGAGTGATATCATGGATATAATTTTGTGCTGCAGTTGTCTTTGCCTCTCCTAAGGTATTTTCATTTGGTCAGGATTAACAAGCAGTGATATCTGATTTCATTTCCCTCAGTTACGTTCTTCTTTATTTTCTTAATCTGATTATGCTTTTCTCTTTCTCCCATGGACTTAACCTGTGTTGTCGATTAAAATCAGATATAGAATTTAAAACAGTGGGAAGGAGAAACTATTGAATATAAACCTCTGAGGGAAAGGGGAGTTGTCCACGTTACCAAAGGGAGAGGCAAAGCTTGGAGCACTGGCACTAAAGAATCTTTGCATTGTCAGATGTGACTGTTTCTTTGCCTCCAACCAGAGAAGAAGAGCTGTAGAATTCTATAATGACTCAAAAGAAGAACATAAATTACTTACTGGTGAGAAAAACTGGATTTTGTTTTGATGAATCATTTTACTCTCTGTGTACAGATTTGCTTTTAGTTAACCACAGTAAAAAAAAAAAAAAAAGCTGATTTTATCAGTGGGAGATCAAAGCTTTGTTGGCACAGATGAAAATATTAATAAATAGAAGATAATTTATAGATGCAAACTAGTCTCAGGCCCCTGATATTTAGCCCTGTTGTTTAGGGAGAGCATGAAATTGAAAATGCAGAAGTAGATGTTCTTATAAGGATTTTTCTAGGTAGGGTGTTGACAAACTTATACTAGTTCTTGACTTGTCCTGTCACAAATATTTTGCCAGTTTAAGGTGCTTTTTTGAGAACAACATTTACAGTGACTCTTCTCTGCACTGCTGACTGTTTCCATCTGGGACAGGGACATTGATAATCATATAGATTTATTGGAAGATGCCAGAACTGCTCTCCTTGGTGAGATGGGTGGTCTGTGTACACCAACATGCTGCTCCCAACAGTGGCAGGAGGAGGTGCTGTGTAGGGGAGGGTGTGAGAGCCTGCCCACTTGCTGTGCCCCACAGCTCTGCTGCCCTCCAGCATTCAGGGTCGTTGGATTAGGATGCAGGAGGAAGATTCTGAATATTTCCAATGTGGAACATTTGTCATGAGGAGGAGATACCAGCAGTGGGATCCACACTGACAAGTAATTTCAGATGTGGCTCACCTGGGGAATTTCTGCAGGTCTTTGGTACTAGGAAACAATCAAAGTACTGTGAGTAAATTGAAATTAATGACATGTGGGCAGAGCTCTAAACTCAATGACTAATTTATTATTGCAGTGGCCTCGTGACAAGATAATAACTATTGCTTTTGGAAGTATGTATTTTCCCTCCATCCCGCCTCGTGCAGCTCCTAGCAGCCCCCTCACCTCTGGGGCTTTTGTTTTGAATGGCGCTGTCTACCCTGACTCGTTCAGGGATCTCCCATAAGCCACTTTGGAGCAGCTGCATATGTCACAAGTGGCAGGGATGCTCCGAGAAGTTGGCATATCGGTTTCTCTTCTGCTGCTAACTATCTCAGGGATCTTTGCCACAGTGACTTCAATTTCCTCTGCTTGACAGACCTTATCTTATCAACAGCTTAAAACATGTTTACAAACACAATACAATCACAGTTCTGTGCTTTAGATGCCAAATTGTGCTGTAAGCCATTGATCTTTATTACAGATTTGCAGGGTGTTTCTAAATACATTAGTAATTATACATCTGGGCTGTCAGAGCATCTACTCTTGGGCAATCTCCTTTTATGTTGTGTTTGATTGATAGTTAGCTATAGACTTGATTCAAAATGAATTTAAAAATCACAGAGCTGGCACACAAACCAGCTCAGGTTCCTTTAACTTTTCAGCCTAAACCTAAAGTGGGAGGATTGCTGCTATAACAGGGATTATTTAATCACGTACCAAATGCACCACCAGCATTCATTTATCTTTTCAAGGCAAACATAAAGGTCTGGATTTCTAGTAGATGGCCATCTCTCTGCTTCCAGGAGCACAGTGTCAAGGAATAGATGTCTGGCAGTCTAAAAGTGGTAATAATTTTGTTGTTTGTTGTGTTTCCTTCCTCAGAAAAGGAGAAGGAATTCATGTATGCTCCTCCAAAACACTAATAAGTAATAGATTTTTACTACATGTGTGATTAATCATATCAAATAAAAAGGTTAGCTATTAAAAAAAAATACCATGTTTAAAAAAAAAATCCTTTTCCATGTCAATCTGGTTTTTGGTATCTAGAAAGTGATGAGGAAGAGCAGTTTCTTTTGAGGTGCACAAACCATGGAGCTTCAGGAGGTTTGCTTTATATGACTCTAAGGGACAAGACACCCAGGAGTTTCTACTAGCATGAGAGAGGCAAAGATGTGCAGGTCTGAACACATTGATAGAGCCCAGACTGGACTTTTACAGGTGGGATCACCTGCAAGGTCAGGAATTTGCAGCTGTAGTGTCCAATACCTTCTGCACCAGGAGCTTTGTTTGCAGCAGAATTCCCTACCAATAAATACACAGAAATAAGAGAGGTTTATCCCCTCCCAGAGTGCAGGTGAATTGTGCTTCCAACATTCTGCGGGAAGTTCCTGTCTGAGCAGATTTGTTTGCTTAAAGCAGAACTCCTTTGGAAATCAAAATGTGCAAGTGCAAGATAGCTGGGATGAGAACTTGTTTTTTTTTTCTTTATATGCTCCCTATTATGATAAATCTTGTAAAATGAAGGGAAGCTCATTGAAAGGAAAGGTGCATTCTGGTTTTAATCTGGTTTTATTAGTGAAGCTGCACATCATCCTGCCCTATATAAAACCCTACATTAACTCCTCTACTCCTGTATATGTTGAAATGTAAGTTGTGTCCTTCATTCACGAAGCTGTTGAAAGTAATTGTTTCTCAATTCAATTTGAAAACTGAGTTTAAAAGCTTTTATATTTTGCTTTCATCCACATGGTAAATTTATTATCAGAAAACTTTAAACACAGCACCTTTTGTTTCTCTGCAGACAGGAAGCCATGAAATTTTTAACAGTTTAGAATCTAAATTTACCTGTAGAGAAGTAGTGAATTGTTTTACAGAAAGGTACAAACCCTGTTAAAATAAGAGCGAATTCAAAAAGGTCATACTACTGAAAATTTAAAACTTTAATGCATAGACTTACTTGTTTTATTAAAGGAGCAAAACTGTCTATTTTGGGTCTGGAAAATAATTTACTGTATTTCCTGTGTAAGAAGTTTGCCAAATTTTTCCAATGCACGGGTGCTCTAAAAGTTAAGACTTTATGGCAGAAGAACATCATGATTTATTTGAAGGGAATCTAATATTTATTTAGCAGTGTGAGTCCAATAAGGAATTCTTCCCTTTTTGCACCAACAGGGTATTTTTTGCTGGTAAACTGATTAAAATGTTGGTAATTAGAGTCAGGCATTAGGAGTTCTCTTCTGACGGTTTTATCTCTATTTTATGCTTATTTTTGTGGCTATTTGAGCTATGTTGGTGATGAAATAATGAAATTGAAAGGAAAATGTCATAATAAACTCAAATATTTAGGGGGTTTGGTGTAACTTGCAGTAAGTACAGCAAAGCACTGCTCAGTCATGTTCTAGAGGAAAATATTCATTCAGGTGAACTAAACAGACCCCAAGGGAGCTGGAGAATTCTCTTCCTTGGAGGTGAGAATGGAGCTGGGGAAGGGGCTGGAGAATTCCTGCATGAGCTGGGGGGGCTCAGCCTGGAGAAAAGGAGCCGCAGGGGGGACCTTCTCACCCTCTGAACCCCCTGGCAGGAGTGGGGCTTTAAAAATCCCTGAGTTTAATGAAGATTTCCAGAGGTTTTATGGCACTTCATCCTGTCATTCTGCAGTGTCAGTGAAGTGGAAAGAAAAATGTAAACCAGTGTCTTCTAAATACCAGTTATTGCCTAAATTATACATGATTCCAAAGGAAGGTGTTGCTCTGAGGGTTTAGATGCAGGGGAAAAAATTCCGAGTCAGATAGTTTGGAACCTTTCACGTTTTCTCATCTCCATTCCAAAGTGGAGAAAATCCCTGTGTAGCTCTTCCCTGTGGGTTTGTCTCTTGCTTCCTTTTTACATTATTGATAATCGTTTTTCAGGGTCTGACATTTGCGTTCACATCAGGGCTTACATTTACCCTTAAACCGAAACAATCTCTCCTGTGTTTTGAGACTTAAAGGGCTGGAAATCTTGGGGTTCAACTGTGTTTATTCATTGTGGCAAACTGAGCTTCAAAGAGGCACAAACTGAGCCAAAGAGGCGTGGAAGTTCTCTGTCCTGCTGGGGTTTTGAGCCCCATTCTTCAGTAGGATCATTCATTAAGAACAAAAAATGCAAGACAATCTAATTCATATCTGTTATACAATTGCATATACAGTCTACAATGCAAAATGCAGAAATGCAGCTGTGTTCTCCCAAGATAGGCCTGTGTAAGCAATGTAAGACTCATTAAGTTTGTTTTACCTTAAAAAAGAGGATGATTTTAAGCTCTTCGTTCCTCTCTTGAAAACACAAACAAGACATATTCTGTAGGAATCTTAACAGGCCTAGGGCAATGTGGTGAAATCTTTGACAGCCAGTAATATAATGAAGGAGCAAATAACACAGATGAATAAGTTTTTCTTTTGTGGCTTCTTGCTGGTGGAGGATTGCAGAAACACAGGAGACAAGTATGATGACCTTCCTGCTTGGAAAGTCTCAGTTTTGTAATTTTGTTTAGCTCTAGTTGTGTTTTTCCCTTTTTGTACACACACAAATCAAAGCTCACCAGAGGCAATCTTGCATAAAGTGACAGCTGTTTATTTAAATTATCTTTGCCTCACTCTCTTTCCATCTCTCTCTGACAGACATATGTTCAATTGGTGCTTTAGAAATAGATGCACATATTGTTTGCCATCCTGTAGGAACTGGGGACTGGACAATACCAGTTGTTCAGCCAGTTGTATTATATTTGAGATCTATCTGTTTAACAAGAGTTGCTCTTATCTTTACTTTTCATCAATTCAGTGGCACATATGTTTGAGCAAACACTTGGACTATTTTGTGTTGGGAAATATGATTAATTGATCAGAACGTCAGGATAAGGTCAAGAGAATAGAGAGCTCAGGTATGCAAAGGGTTAAAACTGGCCTGAACTTGCTGCAAGTGCAGCTTGCAGGGCATGTGAATTTAGAATGATTTGCCTCCATTTGGGATTTTAAGTCAGATTTAATGGAGAAAGAGGTGGTAGAAGTCTACCAGCTTCTTTACTGTGTTGCAAAGCCCTTTTGGAACCTCACTGTCGAAAAGGGGTCATTTCTCATACCACGTCTGGAAACGTGGATCTTTATTTTTCCTAAGGGATTGCAAAATGAATATACCTGAAGGACCAAGGGAATATAGAATTATTTTTCCTCATGGTTAAGAAACACGGGAAGCTTTGCCACCAGAGTTAGAGTGGGCACAGGGCAAAAGGGCTGACCCTGAGAGGAGAAAGTTCTCAAATTTTCATGTATCTTAATTAATCCTTGCTGCTTAATCACGGCTCTGTTTTACCCTGCTTCCAATATATCTGCTGCATCTGTAATTCTGTTGCAAATAGTATCAGAAATGTCCTAAGAATTTGCCATCTTCAGGTGGGAAGCCTTGCCATGAGTTTCCCAAGGACAGCAGATGGTTTGGACACCCTTTAAGCCTGTAAAGGGTACTTGTTTCCCTAATTCTCCTGGTGAACCAGATTTCAAAAATAATCTTGGAAGTTTTAACCCAAAATCAGGGTTAGTTTTAATTAATATTTGCCTTTCATTGCATGCTGTCAGGGCACTCTGATGATCAGGTAGATGCAGCTTTGCTCGAGAGCAGAGGGCATACCAAGCTGACCTCATACCTTTCACTCTGAATTTAAACAATGTCCTAATTTATCCTTGGATTTTTATCAAAATACTTGTGGAATAAACATGACCTGGTAAATCTTTGCATATGGGAGTTATTTGTAGATGCATTCTGGCTGTTCAGATATGTCAGATATAAGTAGAAGTATTACTGAAGTATTTATGGAACTCCAAATATGCCATCAGTTATAGGGTCATGCTGGGCATGCAGAGCTTTTGCAAATCTGGACTCTGTTAGGAGCAGCAGGCTCATGATAAAAGTATAGTTTATGAGGAAATAAATTTTTCCAGAAATTAGTCCTTTTGAGGAACGTGATAAAATTCCTCCATGCATTTAATAAAGTTGAGTTTAAAATTAGCTTATGAAAAAATCTTTTCCTGTGTGAAAATGCTACTTTTTAAAGTTCCTGAGAAGAAACTCCAAGCCTTGCTTGAGTGAGGGTGACTCTTTGGTTAGTGTGGCTCCTCAGGAGGGCCATGGGATAGAGAAGCTCCAAGGAAAAGGCTGGAGACAGTGTTACTGCCAGTGCCTGATCCACTGTCTGCAAAATCCGTGTGGATAACCTGATCCACAGGAACATCCAGAGGACGTTCTCTAGTCTATGTTTCCCTTGAAATGCTCCAAAGGATTGTACTGATTGCTCACCACAGCGATCCAGAACAGCCATTAATTGCCAACAGCGTTTCCTTCCTTGTTCACAACTCATAATAAACACTGTTCCCGAGCAATTAGCTTTCCTTTTTGTTTGTTCTTCCCTACTCGTGACCTAAAATCTTCCTCGTTGCTGTCAGGAGATAGTCCGTGGACCTCTGGAAAGGAGAGGCTGGGAGGAGTGGAGTGAGAAGTTTGCCCAGTAACATCAGCGCTCAGCACTTTCTCATTTAGCTTTACAGTTTTCAATAAGAAATGTTTTTTTTTTTCTGAACAGTGAGATGAATTCTGTGCATACCTGTCATTGTCCCTGCTTTTCTTTATGCTCTGTTGTCTTGAATATTTATTGATTCCCATATTACCAGTTTGAGACTCTTTCGTGCCTCTTATCTATAGCCTCTACAATTTGATTTCCAAAAATCAATATGCTGTAACTAAAAGATATTTCTACTTTCTGCTTACAAAACAAAAGCAGAAGCCCAGCAAGGTTACAATCTGAAATGTGAAGAATGCAGAAAAAGTTCCAAGTGCATCCAGGTGTGCACATTTTTTTTTACAACCTGTTTTGAGGTTTAAGTAGTGAATTAGCTCCGTAATAAATAAGACTCAAGTTGCTGGAATCCCATTTTTGACCATGAGGTTTATCTTTCAAAGTTAAAATACTACGTACAACTATACTGGGGTTTTTTCCCAAAGAATAATTTGTAAGGAAAAAATTGGGAGACCATCACTGTTGAGATATTTCTGAAATGAACCACTTTGCTGTTTTAGTTACTATTTTTAGCACTACATGCTTGCCTGTTGTAAAATACAACAAAATCATTCATTTGGAATGACTTCTCTCTAAATTTCCACATTTACTCCTATGTCAGAGCCTGAGGGGAGTTCCTCTGGTTTCAGTTCTTTCATACTTTTAACCGTGAATGATGGAAGGGAAAAGTAAACGTACCAAATCTGTGGATGACAACGACCTGCAAGGGCCTGCAAATAATTTGGAAGACAAGGTTACTATTTAAATTAACCTTCCTAAATTGGAGAAATGATACGAATCACACAGGTAACGCTCAGTAAATACAAGTGTGAAGTTCCACGTTGGGCAAGGGGAAATGAAAAGCATAAATACAACATGAGGAGCCCTGAGGAGGAGGCAACACAAGGGGTGGGGGTGGGAACCAGGGGTCCCAAACTGAGCAGGTCACGAGGCAACATTGGGCTCAGCTCTACCTTTAGAAGGTACCAGTCCAGAGTTCTGTAGGCAAAGGTCTGTATAAATCAGTGTATTTAGTGTAGAAAACATCATACAATAGGTTGAAAAGTCTTAAAATGAGTATTTTAATAAAGAAGGACAAGCATGCTCCATGATGTTCGAGACTAGGATTAATTTATATTTAGAAACTTTTAGAAGAGTGGTTATGGAAGTCAGAGCTCATGAGTGTCAATATTCCCCTAGAGACCTTGAGCATTACAAGAAGTTATTTAAAGAAGCTGTGGCTTTGCTGTCAGTGTGTTTTTAAGAACAAAGAAGGTATAATAGCACAAAGACAAACAAATTACCTTTTGCAATCCTTTTTCAACCTCTATCCCTAGTCATGGATTTTATAATCTTTGCCTTTTTGTCTGAAACAGCTTCAGAATGTGGCCAATACCATGTAGCCCTCTGTTCTCATGCACTGGTTTGGTCTTCAGCGTTTGTACGGGAATGCTCTCAAATTTTATGGATCATTTAAGGTCTCTTTTCTTCTTTATGAAAACTTCTGTGCTCAGTGTAAAGCCCTGCACTCCCAATGAATTTCAGCTCAGCAGAGAATAAAGCCTCGAAATTGCCCCACCCAAATCTCCTTATACTATTTGTTCGATTTAATTAATTGCAGATAATGAAAGTAAATTATACTAAAGACATTGCTACTCAGTTGTGACAGGTGCAAGTCGTACTCATTAATCAGACTTCTGCAGAGGAAAATAAACTAATCTAATCCAAAGAGAATGAATTTTCATGTTTGCTACAAAATCATAAGGCTCCTAGTTATAAATTGGACTGATTCTCTGATACTGGAAACTGGGAAAAAGGGATCTGTTAACATTTTAAGGGGTGGGAGGGAGAGAAAAGCAAGTTTTTCTGGGTACTGTTGTGGCTCTTAGAGCAAAGTTTGAGGAGTCAGTATTTAACAGGCACGCTCTTTATTTCTGCTTTGTGCTGCTGCCTCAAACTTGTGAGAATAAACAGACTTTTATTTGTCGAGTCAATGGGCAAATTCTTTTCTTCTGCTGAAAGCGAGGAGTTAGAAAACTACACAGAGATTTGGAACTTGAGAAAGCTGATTTCGGTTTTTAAACAGAGGTTTTGAACACAATTTTGGTGTAAAACTGTCTTGCATCTCAAGGTTTTTTTGCTGGGGTTTGTTTGTTTTGTTTTAAGAAACAGGCTCATGAATGTGACTTTTTGAAGGTCTTGCAAGTTGCAAAACTGTTTATTTAAAAGAGAGAGAAAATACTTTTTCCCATGGAATTATTTATCAATATGATCGTGCCTGAAATGTGGAAATGGCAATTAGAAAGGTCATTTTAATTAAATTTAGCACTATCTGCAGCCTCGCATCTCTCTAATTCCCCAGTGAGTCAGATTAAATACAGAGCAGTCCAGGCCAGTACTTTATACAGGGCTGTGAGGATAAGAATCATTAATGTGCTGCTGTCTAGAGCTTTATTGATACCAGGGTAAAGTTTCAGCTTTAAGTAATGTGGTCTCTTTCTGATTCTGCCATTGCTTTGTTTTCATTCTGTACCTTAAAGCTCCTCCCAGGAGATATCTTGAGGTCTTCTCCTAAGCAGATATATATGCACATATATGAATATGTATACCAAGTCATTGGTCCCATGCAATTTCATTTGTACTCATTTTCTAATTGCCTTTCCTAAAGAAGCTTTGAGTTGTTGGGTGTGCAAAGTGTTCCAGCATCAGTACAGCTACTAAAATAAAATTGAATACAATCTGGACATCTCCTCTTTAATAAAACTCATAGCATTTAGCCCATAAACTATGAACCAACAAATATTTTGTCATCTAGAGTACTGATACATTTCAGAGGTACAGTTGGTATTCTGTGACTTTCATAAACATGTATCTTTTATAAGTTTCTCCATGTTGCAGATGTTTCCACCTGAGCAAAGGCAGCTAAAACTAGCTGGATTAATAATGACGACGATAATAATAATTCTAAAGGATTTTTATGTGTGGCCTAGAAGTCTAAGAGCACCCAGTAGAGTTTCTTTTATGCCCCTGCCACTCTGTTTCTCTCAGCTGAAGCTTCTGACAAGTGACTGTATTGTTGAGCAGGGCAGGTTTGGATCATTTAATTCCTATTCCTTGTGACCTTCTCTGGCTCACTTGGAGAAAGATAACAGTTCTGCACTGATAAGACGCTGCCTTCAGGAATGGATTCTCAGAGACTTTCTTGCCCCCGAACCCAGTGGCAAGGAGATTGCTTTGATTTTTTTCCTGAGCGAGTTCAGTTCCAAGCGTGACCATGTGGAGTGTTAATGAGAACGCACTGGCTGATCATTCCAGGGGCTCTGCAGCCCACCCAGGAGCCCCAGCAGTTGCTCAGGGACACAAAATGCAAAGTGGTGCCATGAAAATCTTACCTTACAAATTTCAACAAATAAAATTACATTTTAGGAAGATAAAATAGCTTGTGTTTAGCTCAAGCAGAAAATCTCTCATGATAGTTTTCCAATCTTGTTCTTATCTTCTGATTCACACAGGTTTCTTTTAATTTAGCTTTGTTCTGTCCTGCTTCTCTGTCACATTATCCTTGAGTTTCTTTATAAAACACACTGGTTCGTTTTCAGCCTTTTTCACTGGTCTTTCACTTTTGAGGTTGCTGCCATAATGCTGATTGTTTAAAGACTTCTGATATTGAACCAAATCCTGCTTGGGATCAAGATCGGCAAGTGGAGGACCAGGAGGGAGGAGGAGTGGGTTTAAGTTTTTGGTAAGGTAGAATAGTAACATGAGATAGACTGATGATAAAGAATTAGAACATATGGAAGTGGCTCAAAAACTATATGTTGTAGGCTCAAAAACCAAACTCAAGAAGCAGGCAAGCAACAATATCCAACCAGAACCAAGTTAAAGATAGGAATGGAAGGAAATAATTAGACAATTTCAAATAATCTGTACTACCCTTGCTTACCCTTTGTTAATTAAGACAAACCTTTCAGGGGCTGTGGAATTGCTTTCCCCCCCCTATATCATCAAAGGTTTATGGCATAAAGACAAGCTCATCCTATAAGTAAGGCAGGAAATCTTCCAGAAGTTATTTCAAGGGTGGGAGACCTCGCTGTTTTGTTTCAAACCCAAAGCGATCAGCTATATTTCTCATAGTCAGGAAGTTAAAATATATATATATATATAAAGATAAATTACATCCCCTGCATTATTATTTTCTGTATTTGGTCTCTACAGTGCATCCAGTACTCCTTTGATGTTACAGCAAACCTTCAATTTTGGAAAATTGTTCTTAGATTTGAATCACTGTTTGTTATATGGTTGTATCCTGGTTAAATTATAGTTTATAAAGAAACTGCGCTAATAATTAGTGGTTTAAGCAATCACATAAAACATTTATATGCAACCTTGTAAATATTTGGCTGATGCTACTAAAAGGTGGGGGAAATAAATGTATTTGATAACATTTATCCATTACCACAATGAAACCTGCTACTTTTGAGTGTGTTCTGAGTCAGCTCAAAGCACTTGGGGCTCTGGAGTTATTCTTATGGAAATAACACGACATCAAAGACTTCTGGAGCAAAAAAATATTTACTTTTCTAAGTAAATCTCAGTTTGAAAATTTCTACAGGCTTGAAATCTATAATGGGAAAAGTTTTCAACATGGAAAGAAACTTTAAAGAAATATTTCTTCGGGTAGTGTTTTGTATTCTCTATAAAACTTGTGATTTAATAATACAGAAGAAATTAAGTTGGATATACAATTGAACTGGAGGTGCATCTGCCTGCCTTTAGAAAGCACTATTTCAAGGGATTTTAGTACATAAATAGTCAAATTACCCAACCACAGTTAGGAAAATCTTAAAAATAAGGACTATTGAATTAGTATAACACTGTTTGGCACATATTGGCTTGTATATTGAATGATATGCTCTGTAAATTAACTTATCCTTTACATTAATTGGTACTAATTAACTGCAGATCTGTTTAATATTAATGTGTTAATCTGTAGATCAGTGAGTGGAATTGCACATTAAATTCAGAATGTCAGTCTCACATTCAATTCAGAAAGTCACTGATAATGTAATTTGTAGTTTATGTTATCACTACAGTGAGAAAACATGCAAAAATTGGGCATTATGAGGCTGATTATCCTCTGTGTGTGTGAGGGAAAGGGGGGGAAATGATCTTTATTCTCCTTGAGCCAAAGGAGGGAGCAAGTTGATCACAACTGGGCTGTTTGTTTCTGATTTCTGCCCTTTGAATTTGGCCAAAGTCAGAAAGAACTGGGAAGCATCTGAAAGTTTCTACCATTTCATTTCAAAACCACAAACAGAGATATTGAGCTTGGGCCTACAGCTGGCTTTTCATAAAACAGAATATCTAGCATCTTTTCTGGCTTTCAGTCTTTTATTCTTTTTCCACTGAAAAATTATGCAATGAGTAATTAAGAGGATAGCAAAGCCAAAAATACCTTTAAAATTTTGAGTTCGTGTCAGTGAATTATTGAAAGGGGTTTACTATCAAGTGCAAATTTGATAAAAGAGGGTGAAAAGCTGCTCTAATTTTGCCATAGTTTAGGCAAGATGTGGGTTTGGGGTGGGTGTTTTTGTCAAGTTCTCAGCTATCTACACTTCTTCCTACTTTAAAATGCACACTTAAGCAAGGTTTAAACTCTTGAGCTACCCTATCTTGTATGTTTAGTTAAACCCTAGAGATTCAAGTGTGAACACACCGTGTTTCTTCATTAGGGGTTTTATAGAGGTTTCCCTTTATTTAGATGTGCCCTGAGTGAAATTTAAACACATTCAAAAAACTTTGTTGATTTAGAAACACGGAAAATGATGATGATGAAACACACACATTCTCCAAAGAGCTTTTAGATGACCACAGGTACTTGTATTCCCTTCTGTCCCAAATGATTTGAGAGGAGCAAACACTTGAAACACAATTTCTAGGGATATCTTACCAGAGATAGGGCCTGTAATGCAACTGTAAATTATGGCATACAATGCTCAAGAAATATTAAAATAACAGTCCTTGCAATTACATTGTATGCCCTGCATTCTAATGTCTAATTTTTCTACTTTCATCCCAAACCCCATAAAATAAGCTGTTAAAGTTAGCGGAGATAGGCACTAAAATAACTGTGATAAATTTACCTTTACAGCACTGTTGCAAAGATGTTAAATCATGATGCTTAAACCTGGGGGCAATCAATAAACATCTATGGAAAACTTGCTTTTAACGTTTTTAAAGTGCAATCTTTATGGACTGCTCAAAAAAAGAAATAGTAAAAAAGGTGTTTCTAACATTTGAACTCATTGTCTCAGCTCTGACGTTATTTCTTGGTATAATATTAGAAAGGACTGACCAGCCACAGATTGGGAAATAAACCAAAACAGGGTGTCATGTGGTTTAATATTATTTTTATTTATTAGCATAGAGGAGAATAACGCATCTGAGTTCCCAAATAAATTAATACCTTTATGTTAAGGTTTTGTTAACTTGATAAACAGCCTTTTAGATAGTGGCAATTCCATTGCACCTTGAAAGGTTTCAGTCTTTTGGGGCTGGGCTCAGGTTATATTTCTTAACTGTTCATGTCCTGTGTTTCTGGATGTCTGCCCAGGATTTATTTTACACCGGTGCATTCTTGGCCTCTAAGTTATAAAAATATATATATATATACACACACACACAGAGAAACCCCAGCCTTAGCCTGTCCTGTGTATTGAGGTATCTCTGTGTAAGTTATTTAGATAGGTAAAATACAGGAATCCTTTTTTGCCTTTCATATTTTTCTCAAAATATCCAAAACTCCTTAACCTGAAACAAAGAAAGAAAGAAAAAAAAAATAGGCAAAGTAATAGCTTAAAAATAAGTCTCAATAGTGCCTTTCCTCTAAATGAAGACACAAAAAACGTGATGAGAGTTGCTCTATCTGTTCCTCAGTGAGGTTTGAGTGGTGGTGACAGAGAATTGCTCATAGGTAAGATTGCAAAAAGAACATTTTCCTGCATAAAGAAAACCAACTATATAAAGTTACAATTTGCGTTCCACTGAAAAGTTGAAACTGTCTTCTGGGCTAACACAGTTTATAGAGAAATCCTGTAAATCTCTTGGAAAAAGTGTGTGGGTTGAGCAAAGGAAATGCAAAACTTAGTGTTGTGCCAGTAAAAAGCTGAAATGGGGTGTTCAATTTGCTGATTTAATCTTTAAAATAACTTCACTTGCTGTAAAGCTGTTTTATGGGTAAGACACAGCTCTCAGTGTAACTGTATAAAAGCAATACATTAAAAATAACGAGAAAGATCTTATTTGGGCAATTTTGCTTGAAAGCAAAATCAATAAAGAAAAGCGAATTGTCAACAATGGCTGGCGATTCATAAATCTTTGTTTTATTTTTTCTTGAAAACCATCATGCTGATCACACGTCTGAGATGTCAATGTTCACTTTATTTAGCAAGAACACAGGATTGCTTTGGCCAGACAAAGAACACACCCGGTTTGTTAAAAGGTGCTGGGTTTGTCTTCAAGATTAATTCAAAATGAAGCTTTTCTAGGTCTGCTTTAGCAACTGCAGTAAAATTTTCTTGGGACTTCATGGTGAATGGGAAATGAAATACTTGCCCTTTTTTCCTAAGTAGGAAACCCACTAGTTCTGTGCCAGCAGTGTGAGAGCTGCATTTGCCCTGCTGTTTGCTGGGGAGGCAGCACTCGAACGAGTTAGACCAAGCAGAGTAACCTGTCATTGACTCCAGACATGTCCTGAGGCACAGGTGGCTTTGTGGCACCTCGGTGGCTTTCCCTGCCATTCCCAGGCTCCAGGGCGGAGCAGAGGGGTCCATGTTGGGTGTCCCCCTGTCCTCTGGGACACACAGCCCAAGCTGGGTTGGTCACCAGGGCAGTTTGGGCTGCTCACAATTTGCCATCCACTGAGATATTTGCCAACGCTCTATTCTTCTGCCTGAAGACAATGAGCAGTCACTCCTGGCTCACTTTCTGCAAGTCATTTGTAGTGTTACCTGCACTGTAGGAATTGCTAGAGAGGGCTAGAGGGAGGCAAATTTTGGTGCTCTTTCAGATCTTACCTTTAATCATTACACATTGCATCACATTATTCCTAATACTCTTTTTTTCCTGCAGGGAATTCCATTTCTGTGTAACTGTCATCCTTTTTCAAGTAGGAATGTCTCCAGTTTATTTGTTCTTTCCTTACCATTACACATGTATGGTAAAGGTACATTAAAAATTAGTTTTTCTTTCAAATTGATCCATAATAAGCTAAAGGCGAAACATGTATGGCCAGCTATAAATTAGGATTAATTAGATATAAACTAATCACAAATTAAGTGTTCTTTGTGCAGGTTTACTGTACTACACCAGGTCCTGTCTGTTTAAAAAAAGAGAGACACAACCCACACAGTCAAAAAACCCGGTTATGATTATGAAATTTTTATTCATCACTGATAAGCAAAATATAAATAGTCTTTGGGCATTTATACAGGGAACTTCATAGGCTGTAGTTATTCTGAAGCATTAATAGGTTATTATGCTGGTCTAGAAGACACCAGATGTTTCTATCAAAAAGGGAAAAGAGCTAGAAAGGAGCAAAATACATTTTCGGGTATAGGACTTTAGATACAGGATCTTTTCCAGCAAATGAAGGCAGCAAGTAATTGTTAAGGGTCTGTAAAGTTTCTCATAAACAGCAGAGCTAATCCCCTGATCTGTGGTGCTTGCATGGAAAAAGAGAAGAAAGTTAAATTAGCTAGACTACATTTTCTTCCACTGTCATTTAAAAGCAATATTCTGCTTTCTCTCCAGACAGCAGTGGGGCTGATGCATCTTCCCTCAGTGAGAAAACACCTCTTTTTTCTGCTCTGTTATGAAAGTTTGTTGACCTTGTTTCTTATCTAACGTGGCAGGAGCTGCTGATCAGGACTGCTGCTGATTTCCCAAACTATGTGTTATCTCCTTTGATCTTTCTCTATAAAGCCAGTCAGATAATTGATCTTTTTGGCTTGATAAGCCGGAGAAGACTAACAATGAAACACAAACCAGAGAAAACTATTTTGCAGGAACATGAAATATTTATTTGAAACATACCGGTTTGTGTTTACTTTTCAAGACTTCAGTTTTTTAAGTCAATTTAAACAAGCTGCTTCTTAAGGTCAGAGAATGGGAAAAACATTATGGAGGGAGAAAGAGAGAATAAGCGTTTTAGCAAAAATGGCCTTAATTTTGCAAAGATGGTTATTTCTAAAACTCTGCATTTAGTTAACTTGCCGTATCATCATCATTGTGCCACTCTGGTTTGTTGAACGAATTTTAGAATTAAAGCTTGTGCCTGTTCACGGTATTTGCAGTTCTTGGTTGGGACAGTCCCCAGGAGAGCGAGGTGTGAATTTGGTGCTGGGTGGCACCTCTGCCCCGGTCTGGGGGAACCTGCAGCCAGTGCGAGGTGAAGGGATTTTCCCCATCCCCGTTAATGGGGTCAGCAATTCATCCTGTGCACTTGGCACTGGGAAAGCTCCAAGTGGAGCCCTTGAGGACAAACCTCATGGCTCCACCTCAAGCAGATGTCTAATTTTCTCCTTATTATGTTGTTTTCATGCTATTAACTGATCCACTCAAAGAAGTCAGGGAAAAAAAAACTTGGCCTCTCGCCCTGAATTCTTGTCAGAAGACTTTGAAGCTTTTGTGTTTTATCTGGCAAACCTAAATCTTTATTGATTTTCTTATTTAATCACATTTCCCAGAGAAAGCATGGGGAATAAGCCACTAGACTAAGGCTTAAGAAATTTCAGCTTAAGCTTTCTTTTTTCACCAGTTTTTCTCGAAGTCATTTAGTTTTTAGTACCTCAGTTACTCCAGTGGAATAGATAACATTTCACAGTTTTACAGGATGTTTGTCAGGGTAATTTCATTAAAGGTTTAAAAAGTGATAGTACAGTAAAAGGCCATCTGACTACAATTTCCTACCACGCAAAATTGGTGGGAAAGAACAATGTTTTACCATCCTGATGTCAGAGTGCCTTGTTGCACTCACCTGAGATAAAATGCATCCAGCCAAAAGCACTGTGGATTCTGCTTGACAAAGTTCCTGCAAAGCAAATGGGATATTTTGGGGTGTTTGGGCAAAGTCCTTGAAAATGGCAAGACTCACATCCTCATGAATACTTTGCAAAGAGGAAATTAGAACAGCATACGTGGCCAGCAACCCTTTCCAAATGAGAGGAGGTTTTGTTGAGCCTTTGAGTCCTTTTGTACAGCATTTTAAATTTGTGTTTTCTCAGTCACTTTTGCTTTTTGGGGTGTCCTTTGAACAGTGGAATGAAGCAATGTAAAGTAGTTAAAATATGTTGAAATCTGCTCCAGGTTTTGTGATAATTCTTGTGTTCCAGATGTAACTCATTCTTTGGACTAAAGAAATGATTTAAAAACCCCCAAACTTCAAATAAACACATAAATCATGTGTTTTTAGACTTCCCTGGGGTGACTGTGCATTTTAACCCACTGTAGAGCCAAAGGGCCACATTCAGTAGACTTACATCTCTAATCAAGACCTTACAGCAGAGGTAATTACCAGTTGTATCATAATTTATAAACCTGCTGGAATTTATAATGATCTTAAGATACTGTTTTCTTGCCTTTATTTTTAATTCAGCCATATTTATTCTCAGTCCCTGGCTGATGTTTTATTTTTAAAATTCTAACCATAAAAAGCTACCAGTCATGCCAGACACAAGAGATAAATAAAATAGAGAGGAAACATACATTTGCTGCCTCTGGCAAGAGGTGTATTAAAAACCAAAATGTTCCTGTTGTAATTGTAGTCATAAAGCCATGACAAATGGATGAATATTAGGCAATCAACTTGGAACTAAACTAAAATAGAAGGGAAATTTAAGCCCAAACCAATACAAAACGTAGGCAAAAAATGTTTCTGTTAAAAACAATAAATAGGTGTTAACCTGGATTGAATTTTGAACCCCAAATGGAAACGAAAATGAGCAAATTTGCTGTAGAGAGTCAAATCATGGCTGTGCAGGTCTTGGGAAAGTCTGGATACAGTCCCCTCTGATCCTTTCCTTCCCAGGCTCAGCTTTGCCTCTGGGTCGAAGGGGAATGCTGTTTTTCCTGTTTCATCCCAGCTAAAGCATTGAGGGAGTCCTTGATCTGGGAATGCCCCTCCAGTGGCCCTGGGAAGCTCAATCCTGGTCCTCACAGAGCATCAGTGGGGCTGCTGAACACTGAGATAACGAGTCCTCTCTGTTGATTGGGAGTGAATGGAAAGGAATTACCACAGAATTGTTTGGATTGGAAGGGCCCTTAAAATCATCTCATTCCACCATGGGCAGGGACACCTTCCACTCCCCCAGGTTGCTCCAAGCCCCGTCCAAGCTGGCCTTGAATTCTCACACTCTCTCAGCACAGTGACAGCAGCCCAGACTGTTTGATATTCCTGGGGCACAGCGAAGTGTATGCACGAGATGAGCAGGTCTAGTACCTCGCTCGTATTCCCTGGGCATCTGTTTCCCACACACAAAGCAGCACACGGCTTTCTTCCCAAATGAAACGGGAGAAAAGGGAATTGTTGGCAGAAATTTAGACTGGGAGGCACCACAAACTAAGCGAGTGATAGATGTAAGCATTTTGGCATAGAATAAATGAATGATAGATAATAAGGTAGTTCATTATGGAAACCACCTGTTTCTAACTTGCTTGGTCTCAAGTATGGAATTTTAAGATAAATTCCTATCTCCCAAGACCACCTTTCCATAGAGAGAAATGTTTTCCAATTACAAAGTGGTGGTTAACACCATATTTTACTGTAATTAAAGTATCTGGTGGTTGTTTCACAATAAGAATCACTCAGAGCTCAGGAAAAAAGTAGTGAAAAGGATCTCACATCTTCCTTACTTTTAAATTTTTGCTTCTTGAAGCAATTAATCAGTTATACCTCAGTGAGTGTAAGTGGCTTAAGTGCTAAGAAGAAATTCTACACTGAACAGGTTTGATCTATCAAGAATTTAGCCTTTCTGTGTGTAGTTTGTAATTTAATTTTTTTAAATATTACCTTGTATTCCAATTATATTTGATTTCATTTCTACTTCAAACATATGATGTCATTCTGCTTGAAATATTTGTGTCCTTATTGATCATTTGATCGGGGAAAAGATGAATTAAATGTTAAAGGTGAATGTTAGAAGTAGGAAAAGTGATTCACACTGGATGGTTTGGCTGAGTAAATTTTAGAAAACTTTCAAACAGCATAAATAATGTGTTGGAATTACCTTAAAATAGCTTAAATATGAAGTCTGCAAAGAATGCCCAAGGCATTTGGGCAGGTCCAGGCTGTTCTCCACTCAGAGTGTGGACTGGAGTTTTTCCTGTGATGCCACAGGTGACTCCTGCCTGATGCTCCCTGGAGCTCCCTCTGCCTCGTCCATCTCCATGGAGGTTTTCTCAGCAGGACCTAAAAACTTTCTCCTGATTCCAAGTATTTTTGTATGGCCACCATGAACATAAATGGGAACTGTTTGGGTATGGGAAGGGAAGAGAGGACGTGGGCCCTGTTCTTAGCTTGGAAAGGGAAAAAATAAAGAAATTGAGAATAATAAAAAAGTGGAGGAAAAATCATTTGTTCAGGTAGGGGAAGCAAAGAGAGAAAAATTAAAACAGAAGCAAGGGGTGAGCTAAAAATACCCAACATTCTTCTGGAAAAACAGGGTGTAGCAACACATTGAGAAAATCCTCAAATATCAAGTCAGAAATTCAGTCTGGAAAACATGGATAGTTGGCTTCCTGTAGTAAGACAGCTGTGGGCATGTAGACTGAGCAAATCAAACTAGATGAGAGAACTTTGTAAGGAAGTGTAATAAAGGTCCTTTTAAGGGAGTACAACTGTTTGGGGTTAAAATTTGAAGAGAATGAGTTTATAGACAAGAGCAGAGAAAAGTGAATGTAGGCTGAGAAATGTTGCAGGGATTAGTCAGTGCTGTTCTTTAGAGGAATACTTCAGATATTATCAATTCTCTAATCCACTACTTCAGACTTAGTTGAGAGCTGACAAAACCTATCAAACCAGAGTTTGTTTAAACACCTGGATGCTTTGTGCAATATGTAACAAATATAAACACCCACAGATGTGCATTGCCCATCTTTCTGAACATATAAAAGTGTGTTCCTTAGGAGGATAGAAAGGTCACGCAGGTTGCCTTGCACAGGAATGTTTGAATATTATAATTGTCTCTATGGTCTCGGCATGTTTTTAACTGATGATTAAATTAGAAGGAGCTGTGTGGTAAAACTTTGGAGCATTCAGGCTTGGTGCACTCTCTGGACTCTGTTTTTGAGCTCAAGCATTGCTGCTGCTTCTTCCACGCAAATATTTCATTCTTAGCAGAGTGAAATGGAAGCTGTGCTTGGCTGCACAAAGGTACGTTACCCTGGCAAATGCAATCAGCTGGTTTGGGCAATTAGCTTACAGAGCATTATTATTTATTTTTAAATACTTTACTAGCAAGGTGATACGTTGTGTGTTAATGAAAGGGAAATTTTGAACCAATGTAGGTCATCTTTGAGCAAAATTAGCATGCAACAAAAGTTGCCTGTTATGTCTCAACTTTAGAAAACCAAGCCTATAGACTTTAAACCATGGTAAGATGCTGCCCTCTTCTGCTGACTCTAAACTCAGATTTTTCCTCTGCAGTGGCTGCTGTGCCTCTGAGCAATCTTTGTTCTGCCTGACAGACCCTTGTAGTTGTTCTTAAAGAAAAAAAAATATAGGCTAAATAAAGCAAAAATCCTCTTTCTCAACACTTTTCTCTCCTCCAAATGTAATGTGTAGGAATTGAATGATAAAGCTGGACTTTAAGCTGGGTAAGGAGACTCATCAGTTTGTCTGGTAATGAATTTATTACTCATTATCTGTTGTGTCCTCCTGGCAAACCTGTCCCTTGCAAGGCAGCACAAATCTACAAAGAACTGCCAAAAACTGAGCAGAACTGTGCTATAAATTGTAGCTTCTCTGGGTAGGAACACACTGCTGGCAGTCACAGAGAGTTCTAAGGATCTGGGCTTAGATTATTTTCATTTAGAGAGCAAGAGCTGCTTTCATTTTCAGAGAGAAATAATGTTTTTTGTGACTTAAAACTGCCCTTTAGCAGGAGCAGATCCTGGACAGAAATGTGCTTGTGCCTTCAGTTCACCTCTGCTCTCATCAGACACTGAAAATGTTGGCAATGAAGGCAAGGGAAGTGATGAAACAAATCCGTTTGTTACTTTGTCTCTGCATTGCAAATTTGGGAATTTGTTAGCAGTTCTGCAGTTCAGATGTAGTTCTAACAAGGAATTTTGAGTACTGTGATGCAATGGACTTGGACGGGTAGTGCATCATGAAAGTGTGTTCTCAGGCTTTTCGGTGATTAGAAATACCTTTTTTTAAGAACAAAACATCCTCAGAACAAAGTTCAAAAGAAAAGTCTGGCACTGGTGAAGGCCGTTTCGCTACGTACCTTCAGAGACCCTTCCCATTGCGAGGGTTGGATTGCTTACCCAGCACACAGAGGGTCTGCTCTTACTATATTTTTGCTCTTGTTTATCAAGTTGCATTGTCTTCATCTTCACTGTGCATCTAACTAAGCTAAAGAGAAAGCTGTCCCACCGAAAATAACCAAATAGTTTAAATCCATCCTCGGCTCCAACACCACCTTCCTACGGCAGCACTTCCCGCAGAAGGGCTGTGATTCACAGCCCAGCCACAGGGGCTTTTGGAAGCAGAGTCTGCACATATTCTGTGACATTTCTGTAATGAATCATCAGGCATGAAAAATGTCCATTGTCACAGGCTAACACTGGGAGAAGTCACCACAGGAGCAGGTTGTTATTGTGATTGCCATGAAGCAGAGCTGGTTAAAGATGACTCTGTGGCTCAGTATAGAGGCTGACAAGGGCATAGATTATCTTATGGCATTTCCAGGATGTTGATTCATTAACCCGGGGAAATTCATAGCAAGTGTAATGCTTATGGCTTGATGGAAATTTAGTTGTAAAAGCTTTATACAGTGACTGGGACTGTAATAACCCCGCTTCTGTGACTAGTGCTTCAGCAAGTATGTCTACACCAGTTTCCAGCATTACTCAAAAGCTGTTCTACCCTCAGTTTTAAATCAAGTGTCCCCTTCCAGACTAATAGAAGTGTTTTGGCAGTTGTAGCTTCCAGCACTGAATTACAAGTATGAGAGAAGTGGTAAAAGACAAGTGCTTACAATTATGAAATTCTTTTGAGAAAGAATGAAAATTCTTCACAACTTGTTTGCTCAATAATGCAATGTTGTATTTTCATATCTATTTTTAATGAGCAATCACCTCAGAAATGACAGACCTATGGAGGGTGTCTTTGGTACCCCCATAAATGGGGTTTGAGTGGTCAATTTACATCAGCTTAATTGGACTTCAGTATAATTTTGAATTGTAAATTGCAACAGAGGAGTGCAAGGGGATTGATAGAACAGTCCTTGTTTATTAGCATGGAAATAGAACTCCGACTTTTGTAAAGGTGTAAGTTAAAAAATTGAAAGATATCCTGACTTAAAAGGGGTGAGATAATGAGTAAATGACTTACAGGTTTAGGTTTGTACTCAACAATTGCTCAATGGGAAACGACTGAACTGAAACACGAAGATGAATAAGATGACTTCAGTGGGGATCACCAGTCAATGAACTCCACAATAGGAAGTTATTTATGTTGGCAACTCCAGGACATCAGATATTTAATTATGTCCAGAGCAGGTAAGAGAGTTTCCATTAAAGAAGTAATAAATAGGCAGATGTTTTTCAACTTGCTACTGGGTCTGAATGCCTTTTAGTTCTATTCTCTGCTCCCTTGCAAGGGAGCACAGAGAATACTAAACTATTTGGAACATTTCACTCTGGTTCTCTGTGTATAATGACAAAAATCTCAGAACTTATTTCCTGCAGGAGTTAGTCTTAAATATCTCTTAGTGGGCAGTGACATTTCACTCAAAAGAAGATTTTTCTAAACTCTCTTCAGCTCTATGGCCTATTGTGCATTCAGATCAGTTACCTGAGAGAATTCTGTCTTAATGTGATGTAAATATTTTAATTTAGTTTACAAACAAGCAATTATGGCAAAGAGGAAAAAAATCCCTCAGTTTTTGTGTGTGCAGAGGCACCTCATGCAGGCAGAAGATGTTTCTCCTTTCTCTTGCTGACATGCCCAAGTGTCTTGGTACTCCCTGAGCTCTCAGCTGAGCTTTGCCCTTCTCAGGTGGCAGCCAGGAATGCCAAGGATTGTCACTGCTGGGCAATTGTGTCTTTGCTAAGTGGGCAGCATTTAACAACACTTCTGCCTTACCTACTGCCAAATGCCACCTTGTGGTTTAACATGAAAGACTAAATCTGCCAGAAATTTAGAGTATATTTCTTTGTAGAGCTTCAAAAACTTCTAGGCTGTTCACAGTTGTGGCTTTGACCACAATTTGGTTTCTATATGCAATTCAGCAAGTGTGTATGGGATTTAACCTGCAGCTGCATCACCACGAGGAATGTGGGATGCTCGGATCCGGTGTAGTGTCAGGCTCAGCAAGGCCGCATTTTGGGACAGTTCTCGTTTAAAAAGAAAGCAGGACTCCTGCAGAAAGCAGCTCAGGGTTTCTGCAAGGTTTTGCACAATGATGAGAGAAAGTATTAGGTCTACTCAGTGGGGATTTGGGATAACATACAATATAAATACTCTTCAGATCCTTCTGTCGTCTCAGTTGATAAGGTAGTTATGGGGAGGTATTGCACCGTATGAAGATATTCAGATATTGCAATAAAAACAACTCACTTAAGGGAGGAGTCCAGAGGAGGTCACCAAGCTCATTAGAGAGATGGAGCACCTCTCCTATGAGGAAAGGCTGAGAGAATTGGGATTGTTCGGCCTGGAAAAGGGATGGCTCCAGGGACACCTTATTGCAGCCTTTGAGCCTCTGAATGGAGCCTACAAGAAAGATGGAGAGAGGCTATTTACAAGGGCCTGGAGTGACAGGACAAGGAATTCAAAGGCTTCAAAGTGACAGTGAGTAGGTTTACTTTAGATATTGGGAAGAAATCCTTCCCTGGGAGGGTGGGCAGGCCCTGGCACAGGGTGCCCAGAGAAGCTGTGGCTGCCCCTGGATCCCTGGGAGTGTCCAAGGCCAGGTTGGATGGGGCTTGGAGCAACCTGGGCTGGTGGAAGGTGTCCCTGCCCATGGCAGGGGGTGGTGGCCAGGGAAGGTGTTGGTGGGACTGATTCTTCTGTTTCATTTTAGGTTGTGAGTCAGAGACAAGTGATAGTTGCAGCCGTGTCTGCAGCTGCTCTGGGATTTGGGAATCTCTGTCACTCCCAGCATTAGATCCAGCAGACCTTCGTTCAGCTTTGTCCCTTGTCACCAGAAAATGATGAAATAGTTTGGGTTGGGAGGGACCTTAAAGCCCATCTCATCCCACCCCTGCCATGGGCAGGGACACCTTCCACTATCCCAGGTTGCTCCAAGCCCCGTCCAGCCTGGCCTTGGACTCCGGCCGTATTTTGTCTTCGGTGAGGAATGGAAAAGCTTGTTGGAAATTTATTTTGGTCCACTTAGCACCGAGTGAATAGTCCTGACTGTGAGTACTGGGAGTGAGGGATCCCAAGGGGAAGGTGTTGGAAGGAGTCAGGCCTTGGGGTCTCTCTGCTCTTGGCTCAGCCTGCTGAGCACAAGCTCCCATTTCCTAGAAATCAGAGCCCTCTCTGACAGCAGGGACATTTCTTTAGAGTGACTTCATTCTCCCGGGAGACTTCCCTATCCCAGAAAACCCTGCCCTCTGAGGGCACGATCCCCCAAATTCTGCAGAGCTGTGGCCAGCAGCAGTTTGAACCTGAGGAGTTTCCTGGAGTCCAGGGTGCCCTGGGACAAATCCCACAGCTCAAGTGGTCACAGCAGCTCGGATCGGTTGCCAGGAACTCAGAGGGAAAACAGTATTATTGGGTGCTGACCTAGTTGTTTGTAAATCTCTCTGCAGAAGAGATTTAGTGATCTTAGGAGGAGTATTAAAGCTTGTGTTTGTTTGGAGATGGGGAAACGCAGCAATTTAATTTGCAAATGTTATGGTTTGGATTGGGCTTTCTCTTTTTTTTTAACATCTGATTTATTAACAAAGCTAACCAGCTGGGAAAATAAGCACTGGAACTTTCCTAAGGAGGTCATCCATGTAGGGTGGGAAGGGATCCAGAGAATCAAACCTCTCCAGTGGCAAAAGGGGGTGTGGGGCTGGGGAAGGGAGCACTGGTCTTGCCCCAGTGAAACGAGAGGAGAATGGTTTATCTTCTAATTTTACAATAATTTTTTAAACCTTATGTCTCTCTTTTTTTTTTTTTTGTATAAATACTAAAATGAAGGGAATCAGCAAATCCTGAAGTGTCTTCTCAGAGCTGCAGGCATTACTTGATAAAAATAACTGGCTTTGGGTTGGGTTTTTCACATTGCAGTTTTTCAACATAGTAAATGAAAACTGCAGGGACTAAATTAGCCCCGTGCTGATTGTCCCAGGCCAGGTTGGACAGGGCTTGGAGCACCCTGGGACAGTGGGAGGTGTCCCTGCCATGCACTGGATGAGCTTTAAGGTCCCTCCCAGTTCCAACCAGCTGGGATCCTCTGATCCCACAAGTGCCATGTCCTGGGCTAAGCCTGTGCTGTAGAGGGGTTTGTGGGGACTGGGGCAGCATGGGATGGACTCACACCAGGGCTCAGGCTGCTGCAGAGCATCCAGGGGTCCACATGGATCTGCAGGAGCATGTTCTTAATTGCTTTGGGAAGTGGGGTTTTATTGATACCAAGTACCAGGTGTGAACATCCCTCCTCCCTGTGCCCGAGCATCACCTGTCGCTTGGCAATTCCTCTGCCCAAAGCTTTGCCAAGGAATGTCCCCCTGAAACGGGGGTTGGAGTGGGATAATGGTGTTCCCAGCGAGCTGGGCAGGCACTGGCACTGCCTGGCAAACAGCCCTGCTGCCCATGCTGAGGTGAGAGAAACCTGAAGCCTGCAGGAACCGCTGTGGGCAGCGCTCACAAAGGTCACAGGGAGCGTGTGGGGCTCGGGTCACTGGAATGCCAGAAATGATCCAAGCCCAGCTCCACAGGGCCAATTATCCTGGGGAGCTGTGCAAAACAAGCAGCAGGCTTTGGGCACAGTGCTCTGCAGACTGACACAGGGCAGTGACACGGGCAGGGCTGCTCGAAACAGGCTCTTTGGACCCCTGGACAGCTGCATAATTTGGAATCCCACACCAGTTTGGCTTGGGAGGGACCTTAAAGCTCCTCTTGTTTCACTCCCTGCCACGGGACACCTTCCACTAGCTCAGGTTGCTCCAATCCCCACCCAGCCTGGCCTTGGACATTTAGCCCTGGGCTGATTTACCCCTGAGCTCTTGGCTGCTGCGATGCCTGTAGGGATATCCTTGGGAATGCTGCACAGTCCTCAGTCCCTCCGTGGGCTGCAGGTGGGTGTTTCCTCCCCCACAGACCTCCATGGGCTGCAGGGGGACAACCTGGGGGTGGTTTTCTTCCAGCAGTGGTTAACTGGCTGCAGGGGGTCAGAAACAGCCAGGGATGCTGGGATCAGCCTGTGCCATGGATATTATTTCTTCACAGAAAGGGCTATCCAGCCCTGGCACAGCTGCCCAGGGCAGGGGTGGATCCCCATCCCTGGAGGGAGTTCAAAGCCCTGTGGATGTGGCACTTGGGGACATGGTCAGTGCTGGGGGATGGTTGGACTCGATGGGCTCAGAGGGCTTTTCCAACCTTAATGATTCCATGGTTCTATCCTGGCTCCCTCCTTGCTCCTGGGCACAGGAGCAAGGCTCCTTCCCTGGTCCAGCTCTCAGGGAAGCACATGGATCCTGGCACACGCTGGGCTCTCTGGAAAGCCCATGGGTGGCTGCAAATGTGGGGATCAGCAGCCAAAGCTGTGCTGGGATCACTGCCAGACCAGCTGAGCCTCTGCCTGTCCTCCTCACTGCCAAGGGGAGAAACCTGCACAGGAGCTCTGTGCTTTTTTTTTGGAGGCTATTTGACTTCCAGAGCTGTTTCTCAGCTGCCTGTTCCTGTTGGGTGGAATAATAATTAAAACAAAGAAAAAAAAAAAGCCCTTATGGCAGCATGTCTAGGATGCCCGTGTGTAAAAGCTGTTTAAGGTGCTGTGCCACCCTCTGGGAAAATAACCCCCTGTCTTTCCAAGCAGAACTTCCCTGCTGCCCTGAAAATGTCTGGCAAAACAGCCACCACGACCAACAACATCGCTCAGGCCCGCAGGACCGTGCAGCAGCTCAGGATAGAAGCCTCAATAGAGAGGATAAAGGTGAGAGCACGTCCTTTTCCAGCCCTCCTTTCATTCCTTGCTTTCCCCCTTCCAGCTGGGGGATGATGCCATGACAGAGCGTATGTGTGTGTGTGTCTGTGCACCAAAGCTCAGTGTTTTCCCCATCTCAGAACGTGCCATCAGCATTTCAGCTCAGCAAATCCAAATAAATCCAGTTCCTGTGGCCCAATATCCCAACCAACCCTGCCCTCTGTCAGTGGGAAGCTATTTCCCCTCTTCTTCCCTGTCACTGCAGAATAGATGAGAAATTCCTCATTACAAACCACTGTATTGTTTTGAATTATTCATTGCCAGTTTTCTCTGTGGGAGCCGGGTGGGACCTTGACGTGGTGTCACAAACCAATCCCAAAGAGCACCGGGGGCCACCCTTTCCTTCTCCCTGAGCCTGGAGCCAGGAGACAGAACGTGCCCACCTCTGAGCACCTCTGCCACCCCACACGGGCACTCTGTGCCCATCACAGCTCCCAGCACCTTTGATCCTGTTCCCATGGGAAACCCCATCCTCTGTTTGTTTTGCCCTGTCTGCTTCAGGTGTCCAAAGCCTCGGCAGACCTGATGCTGTACTGTGAGGAGCACGCCAAGAAGGACCCCTTGCTCATGGGCATTCCAGCTTCTGAGAACCCTTTTAAGGACAAGAAAACCTGCATTTTGCTATAGGACAGGGGCAGCTCCTCCCCAGCCCACGGGGCAAGGCCAAGCACCACCACTCCGTAAGGTCCCGGCCGTTCCCTGGGGTGGAGCGGCCGCTCTTTTACCACGTGTATAAACGAGTCCTTAAGCTTTCCAAAGCATCCCTTCTGATCCCCCTCTTTGATAGGAAGCAAGGTTTCCAGCTGAATTCATGCCTTTCCTGGCCGAGGGAATGGGGGCCAGCCCGGGGTCTCTGCACGGGGAGGGTCCTGCTTGCATTTGCCAAGTCAAACACGACCAAAGCTGCCTGAGCTTTGCTGATAAAGCAGAGGCCAAGTTGTAGAGACCTGATGGGACACCACTGGGTTTACATTTTTTTAAATTATTAATTTTTTGGGGGGTGAGGGGAGGGTGCTGGCAGCACCTGTTCCTGCACAGACACGTTTCCAGTGCATTTTCTGGCAAAAAACTACCTTGCCAAATGGTTGTAGCAGCTGCTGGGGGGCTCCAGGGAGCTGTGCCACAGCCTTCTTCCCTCTGGCCTCTCTTCCCAGGCCTTTCAGAGTGGAGAGCTGAGAATCAGAGACCTGCAGAGTGCTTTTCCTGCTTTTTAAGAGCGGAAAAGGCACAATTTTGGATTCTGCTGCTCTGCGTTTTCCTCTCTAATTAAAAATCCATGTTAGCATAAAAATCACCCTGTCGAAAGAATGGATGGCTGGAAGTGCCCTGCTAGGGATGCTGCCCTCACTCCCAGTCCCAGTTGTGTTCTGTGCAGGGAGTCAGAATTTGACTGGTTTTTTTAAAAGAATTCATTTTTAAAGGGGAAAAAATGCCAAATTATATCCAGCTTGTTGGTTCTGCATTTATAATTGGAGGGCCTTTCCATCAAGTACGTATTTTATATATACACACAATAAAAAAGCCTTTCTCTGTGTGCCTGTGTATATATATATATATAAATTTTGTATTTATGCAAATATTGCATATTAACAGCAAATTTTGAAGGATTTGAAATAATACTGACTTGTGAGGATATTTTCAGACTTAAACCACTTGTCATTTGTGTTGCAGATTTGTCATTTCTATATGAAATTATAGACCCTCTGTTGATACATATTAAGAACTTATATCTTTGTTTAACAAGCCTCTTTGACAAAGAGCTCCAAAACCAGCCTGACAGAGATTTGTGCTGCTTATCCTGTGCTTACATGCAGATTATTTTTCTAATTAGAGTATTTTTCTAGTGGCAATTGGAAAAAAACAATAATGTAGCTCCACTCTGATTCTCTTTGACTGTGTTTGTGTCTATCATTTTGTCACACACTTTGTCAGAATTAATGAGCTCAGTTAATTACCCAGTTTGGGGCTGCAAGGCTGTAGCTGTTGAGAGAACTCCAGCTGTGCCCAGAGGTGGCCAGGCAGGTGTGTGGGGTGCAGGGAGGGAAAGAGCCTGGTGCTCTTTTGTCTTCCCAACAATCTGGTGTCTCCACAGGAATCTAAATTTTTATTTGGTTAGAGATCCCTGCTCCCAGCCCCAAACCAGCTCCCAGTGTGGCTGCAGGGGGGCTCTTTGTGTGCCCTTGTACAAAGCCTGGGGCTGGGTGGTGATCCAGCTGGGGGACCTTGTTTAGTGATCCAGCTGTGGGATCTTGGATGCTGATCCAGCTGTGGGACCCTGTTTGGTGATCCCGCACATCTGCCTGCATCTGACAGCGTTTAATTTGGAGATATTGGGGAAACTCACCATTTTTTGACTACAGGATACAGGGACACCTGAAATCTGGAGCCATTGTGTTCGCACTTCACTTTTTGCTGTAAGTATGCCCAGGAAAAACCAGGAATCATAAAATCTGGAGGAAATTCAGCCTCTGTCCTCGTCAAATCTTTTAAAACAGGAGCAATGAAACCATGCACAGGTGCTGGGAGAAATCTGGGGTGTGCCATGGGGATGTCCTGCTGTGCCACCCCACCATGGTGCATCATCGTGCTGCCCCTCTCTCCCCTTGGCCAAGCTGGGTGATTTTGGGGTACAAAACGAGCATTTTGGGTGCCTGGCTCTGTGCTGGGCCCTTTGCCCCCAGGGCCACCCACGGGTGTGCAGGGTGGGCACAGGGGCTGGGGGTGAGAGCCGGAGAGATCAGGGATCCAGGGGTGTTGGACTGACTTGGAGCTTGGAGAAACAGCAAATATGGTGACACAGGGGCACAGGATGGCACCTGCCTGGTCCTGAGCTACGTGCTGGACACGCACAGGGACGGGTGGCCTTGGGCCAGAGTGTCCAGGACTGGGAGAACTGGTCCAGCCTCACCCCGACTGGGCTGGCACCGATCCTGCTGGGGCTGGGGACACCGTGACCCCCAGTGCCACTGCTGGGGGCTCACAGCCCCTGGTGCCACGAGGGGTGCCCCACGTGGGTCAGTGGTGTCCCCGTGTTCCCCCAGTGTGGGCAGGAGACAGAAATCCCAGCTGCGTGCCAGGCAGGACCTGCAGTTAAAGAGGAGCCTGGCACTGAGACCTCCCAGCCCCGGCGGGCACAGGGAACGAATCCAGGAGCGTTTGCAGAGTCTGCTGCAAGGAAACATCGGGCCAAGCTCTCCCCCTGCAAGGAGTCAGGTTTCCCCACCTTCCAAGGCGCTTGCAGGAGCGGTGGAGCCTCTGCAATAAAACTGCCTCTCTCTCTCCTTTTTTTTTTTAGCTCCTGTTGTTGCAGCATTGAAACAAAATAAATAAATAACATTCCCAACATTTCCTGCAGCACATCGGCTGCTTTGGCGTTTAATGGCTTGGGAGGGGCCGGGAATAAACCCACACGGAGCAGCACAACAGGACCTTGCCCATGGCCAGGACACGAGGAAGCAGCAGCTGCTGCTGAGCCCTTTTGCCTGTGCCCTAATGGAGTAAGGAAACAAAACCCTGGGCCAAAGGTCTGATTGGAAACTTTATTTCAAAACAAGAAAACGCTAAACAAAAACACCAACCCCCCTCAGAAAAACCACTCGAATTTCAAACGATTATATTAATGTCGCTGCTTTCGCAGCCAACTGGTAAAAGATTTGTGGCTGCAGACCAACAGCTTAAGGGCACTCGGGTTCTCAAACCTCTAAGTATAAATAATTTTTCCATCGATATCAGAAAATAACTTATTATTATTATTATTACATATCTTAGCATAAAAACATGAGAATTAACATCCCAAAAATACAATAACATTGCTGGCAAAATGCCTCGATTTTTGCTCTTATTTAAGGTGTTCAAACCAGGAATTTTAAGTTGCACTTAAGGACAGAAAGTGAAGGGTGTTTTCGTGGGCACCCCTGGCACGTCGGGCTGGGCTCCTCCTGCCTCTTCCCCTTCACTCCCACCTCTCCAGCACCGCTCCGCTGCAGCCAAACCCACCCTAGGGACGACAGTTTTTAGCTTTAATTTTGGGTTTTTTGTTTGTTGTTGGGTTTTCTTTTCCCTCTCTCCCCGGGAACGCCGGTGCCAGGGCAGGGAGTTCCTTCCTGAGCAAAGTCTTGCAAGGCTCCAGTGCGATGGGGAGCGGGCCGGGCTGCGGGGTCACCGCTCGGGCAGGTCGATCACCGGCACCCACTGGTCCAGGTACCGGCTCTCCCGGCAGAAACACATCAGCTGGCTCAGCGCCGGGTCCTTCCACTGCGAGGACTGCGGGTTCTGCAGGGGGAACAACCGGGCAAGGCTCGGGCACGGCGGCAAAAACACCCAGCGCAAGGCACAGGAGGGAGGGGGGGGAATAAAAGCACGGCAGAGAGTCCAGGAGGGTGAATCATCTTAAATTGCCACCGAGGCAAACAAACAAGTCAACCCGGGAAGCATGTGAGGAGTTTTGGGCTCCGGGGCACGGGAGGGAAGGGAATGAAAAGGAGGGAGTAATGGAGGGAAAGAGAGAAAGAAAAAGGGGGGGGACATAAAGAAAGAAACGGGGAAATAAAGAAAGAAAAGGCGGGGAAAGAGGGGAAGAAAAGGGGGAAGAGGGAAAGAAAAGGGGGGGAAGAAGGAAAGGGGAAAAATAAAAGGAGAAAGAGAGTAAAATAAAGGACAAAGCCGTGAAAAACCAGCAGAGGGAAGAAGGACCCCGTTCTCCCTGGGGCACCCCCCCGTGCGGGCGCGGTGGGGTCGCGGGTTCGAGCCCCCGGGGGATCCTGGAGTGTCCCGGTGTGTACTGGGGGGTGTCCCAGGGGATGTCCCGGTGTGTCCGGGGGGATGTCGCGGTGTGTCCGGGGGGTGTCCCAGGGGGGTGTCCCGGTGTGTCCCGAGGCGTGTCCGGGGGGGATGTCCCGGTGTGTCCCGGGGGGTGTCCCGGTGTGTCCCGGGGGGTGTCCCAGGTTCGAGCCCCGGGGATGCCCCGGTGTGTCCCGGTCCTGCTCACCGTGACGAGCACGCAGTGCAGGTCGGCGGGCGGGTCGGGGCCGGCGGCGGGCAGCAGCAGCTGTGCCAGGCGTGCCGGGTTGCTGACACGCAGGATGTTGATGTCGTTCTCGCAGCAGAAGGCCCGCAGCAGCGTGAAGTGGATCTGCAGCGCCGCGTCCCCCGCCTCCTCCTCCTCGGCCGCCAGCAGGCACAGCACCACGTTATCGGGGTCCCTGCGGGGCAGCGCCGTCAGCGGGCCGGGCGGGGGGCACGGCCCGGGGCACGGGGACACGGGCAAAGGGGGGCACTCACACGTTGAGCAGCTTGGCCGCCTCGTAGACGCCGAGGGTGAGGCTCCGCTGGCTCAGCGCCTTGCTCAGCACCTCCTCCAGCGCGTCCCCCGCCTGCTCCATCCTGCGCCGGAACAGCGCCCGTCACCGCGACCCCGGGACATGGGGTATGGGGACACGGGGTATGGGGACACCGGGACATGGGGCATCGGGACATGGGGTATGGGGACACCGGGACATGGGGCATCGGGACATGGGGTATGGGGACACCGGGACATGGGACACCGGGATACGGAGACATAGGGACACGGGACACCGGGACAAGGGGGACACCGGGACCCGGGACATGGGGACACGGGGACACCAGGATACGGGGACACCAAGACCCGGAATATGGGGACAGGGGGACATCGGGACACCACGATACGGGGACACCAAGACCCGGAATATGGGGACACGGGGACGTCGGGACACCACGATACGGGGACACCAAGACCCGGGACATGGGGACACAGGGACACCGGGATACGGGGACACCAAGACCCGGGACATGGGGACACGGGGACACGGGGACACCGGGATACGGGGACACCAAGACCCGGAATATGGGGACACGGGGACATCGGGTCACCGGGATACGGACACACCGGGACACGGGGACGCCGGGACATGGGGACAAGGGACATCGAGACACCGCACGGCGACAGCCCTTCCCGTCCCTCCGCCCCCCCCCCCCCCCCCCCGACCC
>JAWWMP010000148.1:2645192-2667173 GCA_035047865.1 Dendrocincla tyrannina | reverse complement strand
CCAGGGGCAGCCACAGCTTCTCTGGGCACCCTGTGCCAGGGCCTGCCCACCCTCCCAGGGAAGGATTTCTTCCCAATTTCCCGTCTATCCCTGCCCTCTGGCAGTGGGAAGACATTCCTCCCTGTACTCCAGGCCCTTGTAAAGAGTCTCTCTCCATCTTTCTTGTAGGTTCCCTACAGGTACTGGCAGGGAGGTCACCCCAAAGCCCTGTCTTTTTTGTCCACATGTGTATATATATATATAATTTATCTTTTTAAGCAATTAATATTCTTTTATTATAATAATGGTTTATTTTCTCATTAAGCTTTTTCTTGCTCTGTAACCCCTATATTATTAGAAAGAGAATTCTGAGTATTAATCATCATTTCTTACCATGGTATGTGAGATGGATAAGCCGTTGTTTGGGACTAATTTCTTCTCTTTTTTTCATGATAACTTTTATAAAAGTTTGGCAGATGAGTCAACAGAAGGAACTGTGAGCTGTAGGGAGTCTTTCAGCTGGGTACTTGGTGTGCAGAGGAGTGCACGTCTTGTACTGGTTTTCAGAGCAGAGATGTCAAAATGCCTTAAAATGCACAGTATTTAATTCTCAAGGTTGGTAGTGCAATAACAATAGCCTATTAAAAATTCACACTCTATATTTTGCAAAAAATATTATAATTATAGTGAGAAAGATGTCCTCTCATGAATTTCAAGTCATTTTTTTTTACTTGTTTTTGTAACAGCGTGCGTCCTTATTTTTAGGAAGATGATTATTAAACCAAAAAAACCCAACCGCACTTTCTTCATAAGTGCTAATAATATGTGTTTCAACAACATTCTGATTATTTTTATCTTTGGGGAAAAATAATTGTATATCTACATCTACATTTTGGAATGATGAAGGAGCACAGCAGATATTCCTGATTCACTGAAGGAATAAAATACTGAAAAAGAGGTTTGCACCTTTCTCAGCTGTGTGAGTAGAATCAAAAGGGTGGAAATGAGAAGTTCCTGGGGATGGAAAGCTGGATGATGCTTTAGTACTAATCACCCTTGAGCATGGATTTTTGTCCTTCAGTGGCTCAGAGTTCCTGTTAGGGATGATACAAAAGGAATTGTCAGCCCTGATGTAATATTTGATCTTGCAACGATTCTTCTGGACAAGTTCAAACTTTGCTATAAGAAGGAACATGAAACAATTCCCCCACCCTGAAATGTTTAGATATGTTTTATCTTAGGAAATCCTAAATTCTTCGTGTGGCTCAACATCCAAACTCTACAGCAATAACCATGTTAGGCAAAAGGAACCCTTCAGTGGTTTATAGAGCTCAGTTTCTTAACTGGTTCATGGGTTTTAGTCAGTGAAGCAGCATAAAATGGGGTTTTCTTAGCTATAGTTCTATAGATACTACTTTAATGACTGGAGATGGCATGTAGTACCACATGAAAGTACCTCATGAAATATGGCCCAGCAGAAAAGCAAGTGTTCTATTCAAAATAAAAACCAGAAGGCTTAACGTAAAATTCTGCCCTCACAAGGACAAAAAATGAACAAAATCCACATTTTCTTTATTAAAGGTAAATTTTTGTAGGCCAATTTTGATTTTGTGACAAGCTAAAATTATTCTATCCACCCAACATATTGAGAGACAATAAAATGGCAGGTTAATGTTTGAGGGAAAATGTCATCCATATAAAACAAAGCGTGCAAATGGGAACTATCACATCTGAGGCTTTAGTAAATCAAATTCATGAAAGGTCATATTGCAGAAATTCTGAATACAGATCTCTGCCTCCTCAGATTCTCAGCATAAAATTGGGAATGAATAGGAAATAAAAGGCAACACTTTCCTGACATGAGTAATTTAGGGAGAGTTCATTGAAAAATGTGCAACAAGGGTAACTTAGAGGGGCAAAAGTTTTGCCCACCTGGGCAAGGTTCAGACTGCAATTTCAGAAGCCAAATGATGCAGAAATCAGGGCTAAATTAAGAAAAATTACTATTGATGGGTCTTCTCAACACTGTGCAGGAGGGAGGCTCTTGAGTTTTGAGTTATGGACACTCCTTTAAAGCCCAAAGGGAGAAGCCTGAAAATCCAGGGCTTCAGAATGTTACATGCTGAAGAAACTTCCAAAATTGGGATTGTACTTGTCCTCATTTAAAATATTTTTTTCTTATAGAAGAACTTATTAAGTTATTGTTATGTTATTCACTGTCTTCAGTTTTTAGCCTACAGGACATGGAAATTAAGAGGACCTCTTTATATGTGTATGAGCCTAGTAATCAGATTAGTCCATGGGCAAACAGGGCTGGAGGGCAGTTGGTTCTTGTAAAATATACAGCAGGGTCACCACGGCTGTAACATGCTGCTCCTTAAAGGGGGAAAATAGCTGAGATCCTGCAGTAAAATACTGTCCTGGGACAGTTGAGGCATTTCTCATCTGTGAGAGGAGCTGGTGGGATTGAAACACATCAGAAATTTATGTGGAGACCTTAAAGTCCTCATGGTGCAGATTTCATCAACACACAAAGGCAGGCTGCACATCACTGTGATAGCTTTGGGTACCACCTTAAGATGGTGCTTTAGGTTCATCTGTAGCCACTTCAGGAGGGAGCCAGCGCAGGATTAGTTTGTCAGTTCCTCTGGAAGCTTAGCTGATCATTTAGGACCTCAGAATTATGGTTTGGACATGTTTGTTCTATGTAAATATCCTCTTCCTATTGCATCAGGAGGCATAATCATAGGAATCACAGAGAAATGCAAAAACTTGCCTTTTTTTTTTTTTGTGCCACCTGAAGCTGTCTGGAGTTGCATAAAAGCTGCTTAAACCCAAATTGTTGTATTTTTGAACTTAAAGAGAGCTAGAGCTGTGATTTCCCTAGACAGCCATAAACTACATAGATTTCCATTCCTTTTTTTTAACCTTCCTTTGGGCCTTTTCTACTACTCCATTTTCAGTTTGTTGATGCTCAGCTTCTTTTAAAAGGGTATATCCGAATAAATACAAGTTAATAAAGGACAGAGGGTGCAATGGGACTTGCTGGGTCATAGAGCTCACTTCCCTGCAGTTGGAGGCAGCCAGATTGTAGAAATACATTCATAAATTGTGCTTGTTTTCAAGGATTTGGCTGTTATTTTTACCATGCTACTTGTGTTTTGAAGCTGTTGATGTTCTTACGATCTCTGCTGCTTGGAACTGTTTAGCAATTTCCATTAAGAGCCAGCCAGTTTCTGCACTGGAGTCTTTCTTTTTCCATCTGAAGTTAAGCTGAAAGAAAAGCCAACATATTAAGTTTCCAGTCGTTATTTAGGGAAGGTGCTCTTTCTCACTGGGGTGATTCTTAGCATCATGTTTGTGAGGTTCAGATGTAGTTGGGAAAGTTCCCCCAGGAAAACATGGATTGGATGGGAAATCAGCTGAAGCTCATCTTGCTTTGCATCGTTAATAACAAGCATGATAAAAAGAGCCCCAAGGCAGAAAGATAAAGATGGAACCATCACAGTTCCAAAGCAAGTTGGGTTGACTTGAGTCATGTCTCAGGTGCCCCTGAAACCGCCCATACAAATTTCTACATGGGCAGGGAAAGAGGCATTTGCTTTGCCACAGCTTTGTGCTCAGTCAAATCCCAGCACAGCAGAGTTTTGGTTTTACCCTTGTGTTCTGGAACATTCCCTCTTCACCCCCCAGCTCACACATTCAAATTTCTGTAAATGAGTAACGTTAGTAAATTTATGATTTACTCAGATCTCTCACTTGACTGAGTTGAACTGATTTGGTTTAACCAGGAACTCTTTTTCTGTCTAGTTTGTATCTTTTTTTAATATTCTTTTTATATCCTCTAAGTGATTTATGGGCCATACAATACTTTATTCAAGGTTGAAAGCAGATTTGGGTGCAACATGAGTGATTTCAATGTCTCCTTTTAGCCCACAGGAAAAACCACTCTTAAGCAATAATAGAATAGAAATATATTGTGAAAGCAGCCAAGTTTTCTGTCTGGCTAGAAAGTTTAGCAGCGTGTTTTTCTGAACTGTTATTTAGCCCTAATAATTGCAATGAAGAAAGAGGAATATTCCTGTGAAAAATACTTTCAAGATTGTAAACCTTCAGGGATTCAATCTTTCAACCTCAAAACTTCCTTACTCTGGAGACGTTAACTTCGTGAGGAGTTTGCTATATAAAAGAGTTACTGTTCTGACAAAGAACCTTGAAACACTATCAAGAATTTCTGATGAAAGCAAGTTAAACCATTTGATGTAGATAAATAACACACATGAATATTCATTTTGAAAGTTATTGCAAAAGTTTGATAAGACAGCAGTGAAAACAAATAATTAAATCAAGAGAAGATTAATTTGTCAAAAGAAAAGTAAACTTCAAGATTAAATAAACGCAGGAACTGATAACAATAATAAACCCCAACTTTACTGGGGAATATCCATAGGGGTTATTGGCATAAACATTTATTTCTCAGTCTTCCAAAGGTGGTTTATTGAGATGCTTGACCATTTTTAGGTTGATCTGTAGCTTTGACCTGCATTTTGCCACTGTGGCTGTGAAGGTGTTGTCCGTGAACAGAAGTAATATCTGTCAAGGGGAAAGATGCCAGGAATTCTTGTCATTATCCTCCTCACTGTTGTCATTGTGCCCTCTCTGAAGACACCTTTTATTTTTTTTTCAGTCATCTTAATTACAGTCAAGATGCAAATTCTGCATAAGCTCTCACAGTGAGAATCTCTTCAAGGAAGAAGCAGTGTGTTTTTTTATGTGTTTGCAGTCAGACTGGGACTGTGGGTATTTCATCTGCATATTCTGAATACAAAACATAAACATTTCCTCATCCTCTATCCAGGGAAATTCATCCTGCTTGAGTAGTGTCTAAATAATTACTCCTACCTTCAGCTCATGTTTTTATGTCTTCTATTACTACCTTGTTTTATGATGTAACCTTAAAAATTACTTTAATAAGATCCAGCCTTCCCCAAATTCAATGTGTCCATGGGAAGCAGTGATGGAAATGCTGTGCTGCTGCCCAAATTGTTCAGCTGGCAGTTCTACACTGTACTCTGTTCCTTTCAGTCTGTCTCATTTGCCCGTGCTATATCCCAACTGAACTAAATTTCTAAATAAAACCGCCTTCGGATGAGCAGCACTAATTTTTAAAGTATTTATTAATTTAATATTTTTGTAAAGCAAATAATTCATCAGCTTCAAGACGATGTTTTTAAATAGTGTGATCCAGGATGGTTTTTTACAAAAGGAACGTGAGAGGTGAGATGCAGCACAAGCAGTTAAACCCAACAAGGGGATTAGTGTGAGAGCCAATCTTTGGATGGAATGTTAGTTTTGTACTTGTGAATGCCATTGCTAACTGGGGGAGAAGAGGCAAGTGCACTGGTTTATGTACTGCTCACCTCCAGGGCTGTGGGGTGGATACAGTTTGGCCCTGGGATATGATTTGGAGAGCTGTGCCTGCAGTAGTTACACACTGTGTCAGGCACTCTTGTAAACTATTGAATATCTGACTGGTCTAGGTCCTTAAAAATAATTGTCTTCGTTCAATATTTGCATTTGATTCAAACAAGCCATTCCTTATGATTTAGCCTTTTATTGCTTGCCTAAAGAGCTACCCCTAAGCTGGCATAAAAATCAAACAGCTCTTTATGCCGCTCTATATGGGATATTTACACTTCAAGGGGGGAGGGAAAAGACAATAAAAGTGCAGGTTTCAAAACTCAATGGCTTCATATAAAACCATTGACATTTATCAAATGTATCTTTTATTTTGTTTAAAAATTACCCCCTCTAATAATATGTTATTTTAGAAAGGATGTAATATCGTGCAGTGCTGTGACTGCTGGGCACAATTCCGTTCTCCTGAAGAAATATGTTCACTGCTGTTGCAGTAGGATGGGCTTTAGTACAAATGCCGCTTTTAAATATCTCAGAGGAAAAATCTAAGATTTACCATGCTCTTACTTTCCTTGAAATCAGAATGGCTCAGCTGTAAGAGCAGGTGGAAGAGACACGTGCATGTGCACACAGTCCTTGTTTGTGGTAATTAAAACCCACAAAATCCTGCATTTGTAATTTTCCCTTACACAAATTTGCAGGCACATTAGTATGTGTAGAAACATATTCAATAAAGCTTAATGTGATTCCTTTGTCTGGGATAATACGCTGATAAAATAGATTATCAAGGATATGGGTAAAGGTTGGATTGTAAAGATCTTTGATAGATTATCTAGGATATTTGTAAATTTTGTTTAACTTTTCAGTTTACTGTGAGTTGAACTCAATCCCATAACTGTTAAACAGCATTTGAGAGCAAAATGTGCCTTCCAGTTTATTATATTGCTAAGACATTGGTCAAATCCTTCACGAGAGTGGCATGGTAATAGGTATTTTTTAATGGGGGGGAAAAAAAGTTGCTAAATTATTTTTAATAGGTTTTGCAGGTCTGGAGTGACCTCACAGGGCAATTTCAATGGTCTCCCCATCATGAAGAGCTTGTTTAAATACACATTTATCTTTTTTTTTTTTTGTACAATGTTGCTGTCATTTAATTCTAAGGGCTCTTGGAGTGTTATTTCAGATCTCATTGCAGAAATTCTGCTCTCTTGCTGACCTCCTTTATAATGGCAAAGTACAGGATGGTTTTGATGAAGATTCCTGTTGATTGGCTTGATTTCAACATTGTGTTTCTTTTAGAAAAGTAAGAGTCATGCAAGTCTGCAAGTGTACTTATGTCATTATGGACTTTATTGTTAAAGATTTCTTTCTCCCTTTAGCATTTTTTCAGGTTAGTGTCTGAACAGTAAAATTTCTGAAGCAGAATTTACCCCGAAAACAATAATCTGTCAAGAGCTTTTCTCTGCGCTGTTTTAGTCCTTAACAAGGAAAATAATGTTTTCTGTAGGTATTTGGGGAAGGGAAAGGATGTGAATTAATTCAGTGCACCAAGACTTAATTTTATCATTTACTGCCTTTTTCAGTGAGTCATTTGTTGGACAGTTAAAACTACTCTGGTAATTAGTGGGATTCAGCACATAGACTGCTTTTGTCCTTGTCATGGCTAAATGAAGTTATACTTTCTGCAGTCCAGATTTCCTGTTGTTTTCATTACATATGTGAATTTTGCCAACTGAATTATAGTTGAATGGAGTTCAAACAGACTCCTTTAACTTATAAATTTCAAGTAAAAAATAACGTCTTCATTACTTCTTCTTTGTGACATTGAGTTTGGATATTGCTTTATTTATTCCCCTGAAGAATAAGGTAAATGAGCTCTGTTTTGTCCATTGATGGCCCATGGGTTGGTCAGGGCTGCTGATGTTTCGCTGGTTAGTTCTTGGAGTGCAAAGGGTTGGGAACAGGATAAGGGGTTTGGGGCAGGATAAAGGGTTGGGGACAGGATCCTACAAGACAAAGAGGGTCTCTCCTTTTGTCATCTGCATGTCTCTGCTTGCCTTGGGAGCATCGTCTTCCTTTTGATGTGGTTTTGCCCTGTAGGGAAACCTTCAGTGTCCCTTGGCCGTGCTGAGATGAGACTTTGCTGTGAGACCCGTGAATTCTTTGTCAATCACAAAGTCACTCTCTAAAACTCACATCTGTGACCAGGGTTGTCCTCTGCTCCCTAAAATATGCTGGCCTGTTCCACTCAGACCCTCTCCCAGCTTTGCTACTCCCTCTGCACTTGAGGGGCTGCCCAGACCCAGAGCCTCACACAAGTAGGAGGAGATGCATGAAGTTATGGACAAGGAAAAGAGGTTGGAATTGCCTTTCAGTGCCCCATTTATCTTATCAAGAATTCCCAACTGTGACATTTTGTCGCAACAGAGAACGTAATATTTTGCCTTAAAAGCTTTATCTTTCCCAAGTGTACCTATTGAGCATCCCTTCCTCTTTATATCTTCTGCATCTTTGGTCATTTTAATGGCAAAAACGTCATAAAACACTGGTCATCTCTAGCTGATGTCCACATACCTTTGGTAGGAAACTGAAAATAATGATTTGTGAAACGATAGTAATAAATCTCTATGTAAAAATAAGTAGAAGCAAAAAGCAACTCGAGTTTTTATGAAGTTTTTTAAAATCCTTTTATTTTAACATACTTCTTGCTTTTCCTTGGTGAAGTCAGTAAAAATCCCAGATTCTCGAGATAATGAAAGAACTAAACTCTAATGGGAGAATTCAATTCTTTAAAGACTTTTATATTATCAATATATGTCATTCCTTTCAGGGATTAATGTGTCTGGTTACAAGGACCCTAGATCTTTCTTTTTCTGATGTATTGATTATAAATAGAATTCATTGATTTATAGACTCTGAGTCCCTATGAAGATGTTCTTGTGTTTCATTCTCTTTTTTAAACACATCTGATCAATCATCCTGCTGTGCCACTTTATCTAAAGATTCAAATATTCAAATTACCTTCTAATTTGTAACCGTAAAAAGCATTTTAGTGTTTCACTTACCCGCCCTGGGAAAATCTATCCCAGGATTGGATTATGTGACCTTTAGATTCCATCAGAAATAGCGAGGCAGGTAGTTATTTAATTCAGGCTTTTAGTCCAATCTAGCTCATCAGTCTGCCTGTGGTCTTGAGCTCCAGCCTTAATGCTGATTGAACCTGGTGCAGTTACTGATTTAACAATGCGATTTTTCAGAAAGAACCTGCACTTAACTGGGTAAATAAAATATTTATAGGAAGTCACCACTCAATTTTCTATCCATTTGACTGGCAATATGATTGAAGGAAATGATATTTTAATTCAGATGCAAAACTAAGGGAACTTTTCTAATTCAAATGCCAAATGCATTCTTGAAAGCAGGAGTGTGCTTAAAGATAGACATATGTTGAGCTGTAATGTTTTCTCTTCCTTCTCAATCCCAAAAGCCCATTTCCCTTCACACATTTTTCATGTGGCCACAGTTCTATTACTGGTGCAAGTGTCCCCCGTGCAAGGAATCAGAACACGCATACCCATCCAACCCAAGCACATGTGCCTACCAGTCCTGCTTCCGTCTCCAGCCTGTTTCCAGTGGGAAATTCCTCACTGACCCGTGACTGATTTTATGGAGAACTGGCCTTTGAGTTCTTGGAAGGGACATCAGAAATTATAGAAATTATAAAGAATAATCTGGTATAGCCAGAGATTCTTGTTCTATATCATATGCAGTGACCTCCCGGTGTGCCTGGCTTTAAGTCAGTCATACAGCACAATGCATGTAATGTAATAAAATATAATATTTAATGAGTAAAGTGCATTTGAAGCTAACTTGGAAGCTCTGTAAGTCTTTTTATGTTGGCAGAAACCAAACTACAGTAATTTAAACAAAGTTCCTTGTCCTCAACCCAGTGCAGCACATTTCCATGAAAGCTGTAATATTTATGAATGAAATGGATTGGTAAACTCAAACCCCTCTTTATCATTTTTCCTTTCCCAGTTTTCTGGCTCATTTTGATTTTTACCATGGTGTTTGTCATCTCTCCTGTCTATGCAAGATCTCAACATTGTTTTCCTAATGTATTTTCCAGCAAAAAATTCCTTACGTTTAAGAAATCCAATATGTGACCAAGATAAAGTTAAAATAGACTTTTACTTCCAAGAATTTGTTGCCCTTACTCAAACTGTGCCTTATTTAAGCAAAATCTGTCTTTTGCTGCCTGCTCTGAGTGCCATTTCAGCCACCCCAGTGAAGCTTTGCACTATTTCAATTCAAATTCCTGGATGCAGTTTGATTAGTTAATGAATGTCTACGTGGAGCGGTGTGGTTGAGCTCTGCCTGAAACAGCCTGTCCCAGGGTATTAACGTTCTCCAAGCCATTTCCTCACTTTACGAGGGGAACAAAAACATACCCTGCATGTCCTGTGGGCAAAGAGCTGTTCCTGGGGGTGGGAGTGGGTTGTGTGATTGAGTGACTGCAGTGAGAGGGAAGTTCTGGGCAGACTTTCAGGAAGTCTGGATGTGGTTGGAGGATTTCTTTCTAAGGAAGCTCATTTTTCTAAAGATTTTCTTGACGTTTCTTTTGTTCCCAGCTCTGAACTTTTAAATGATAGGTAATATATTGGGGATGTGTTGCATATGTTTATCTTTTGATGAGAGGAGATAGGTTTTCCTTCTCAAAAAAGCCTGTAAATTCATGAATTGACCATATGTTTATATATCAAAACATCAGCATCCTTATTATATCTTTAATAACTTTTATTAACTTTATATTCTTCCTAGTAAAGTTCCTGAATTACCTGTAAACATTACTGTGTTTCTTCTCTTCTCCCCCCTTCAAATTAGTTAGTAAATTTTTAATTAAACTTGCCTTGACATTTTAAGGACACTGAATATCTTTGTCATTTACACAACAGATAACAAAGTAATCCAATTTTCTGGCCTCCCACAAATTATCCCTTCAAAGAATACAGCTCTTGCTTCCCGTGTTTAAAATAAGCATTACCCTCAGCCTGGCAACCACTGTCAATTACTAATCTTTTATTATTGGCTCCAGGGAAGATTAAAGGAAAAGCTGAAACATAGCTGACAGTTTGGTTATCACATCTGGAGTAAATGAAAAGCATGGCCTGAATCCATCAGGGGAGATTAGGAAAATGTGAGAAAATTACTGATGTCCTTTTACACGTGTGAATTCCAACTCATTCCAAAATTGAGGTCTCCAACTTCTGACAGATCTCTGCTATTGCTTATTTTACTGAGGAGGAAAGCAGGAGATGGCAGAGATAAAGAGGAAATGTGTTCTGCTCAGGGAAACAAAAGCAGTACCGTGGCTTTACTGTCTCAGGAGAGAGGAGAACGTGCCAGCAGAGCAGAAAGCAGCCCAACTCCCAGCCACGCTCGACAGCAGGAATGCTTTGAGGGAACACTTGCTCTCTGTCCCTAACAAAACTGGCTAATTAAACATTAATAGTTAGAAGTAAGAGGAAAACATAAACAATTTCCTTACAGGATCTTGTTAGAAGCTATAAATCAGCCTACAAAAGCTTAATAAGATTGCAAAGCTTGTTATTAGTAGGTAAAATAAAATGATTTTTTTTCAGAATATATCGAAATCAAATTAAATTTCTAAAAATTAAACTGTAAATTTTTTTCAGATTATGGCATAAATAGTATCTAGTTCTGTGCTTAGTGTGGTGGGACACTGCTCTTGACCTGAACTTGGGTACCACTGCGGCACAGGAAAGAATCCCTGGGGAGGACTTGTGGCTCTGGAGGGTATATAATATCTACTCAGATGCTACAGTGGATTAAAACCTAAATGCCTTCTTTGGGACTTCAGATCTTGAATCTTATCAAATTGATCTTTTTTTTAATGCATTGAATAGTAGGTTTAATTCCTGTATAGATCTAATCCCCCAAAGTATGTGGCACTGCTATTGAATAGAAAGAGAGTACTTTCTTCCCAACCTTCCCTGCGCTGGTGTTTCTGTAGGTTTTTGTTCTGTGAACCAAGACCACTCTGGACCAAAGGATTCTTTGCTCTTTTCCTTTCTTCTTTGCATGTGTCAGGACTGGTTTTCTGTGGTTTGCAGAGAGGTGTTGACCTCTTGGGTGCCAGGCTGGGCCACTGGGCTGTACCTGGTGGTTGTTATCAGTGTTATCAGATATCCCACTACCTTAACTTCCCAGTTTTATGCAGGCAGGTAGATAACAGAAGAAAAGGGTTTGCTTTTTGAGCTGTGTGTGTGTGCAAGGAGACATGCTCCACCTAAAGACCTCATGCTGCAGGCCATTCCTGCCCCAATATTCTTGCAATATGGACATTAGGTTGGGGAGGAGTGGATATTGTGTGATGCAGCAACAAAGCTTTCCAGCAAGCAGCTCACCCATTCAGTCCTGTTTTCAGTCAAAGTAATGAATGCAATTACTTTTATCAGGAAGGTTTGGGGCATCTTCTCTTTTCCTTGTTCAAGGTTTCCTTTAGCCTCTGTCAGATACAAAATTTGTCACTATTTTTAATTTAATGTGACTTTAATAGGAAAAGGACAGCAGCTATTTTTTTAAAAAATCTCTTACTTTATATTTTTCAAATAACAGCTCTCTTGGGATGAAGCGAATATCACATTGTGTTAAAGTGCTGTTATGAACTAAGGGGTTTAGAATCCAAGCTCTGTTTCTGAAATAGGATGGATCGTTAATAAAGGTCAGTCTGGCTTTTGAGGCTGGAAAGCACGAGGCTGTTACTGTCACTGTGGAGAAGTTTGCACATCAGCAGGACACTGTAGGACTGAATGAATCTTGTGCTTTGGGGTTTCTGTGATCCTGCCAGGGCTGTGATGATCTGGGTGAGGTGGGCAGAACCAAAACCACCAAAGGAACACAGATAAATTCAGAATCTGGAGTTACAGAGAAGATGAAAGCAGCTCTTTTGTGGCACATGGATTCCACAGGTAGTCAAATAAAATAGTTGTTGTGCTTTAGGTAATTATCTTAGGTTATCTCCCTATTTAATATACTTGGAAAGCTTAAATGCCATTATTTCAGTCATGCTTATGACCAGTTCAGGTGTGTCAGCTCTCTCTCTAAGCTTTGGAGCTGATTGGGAATGAAAACTGCATGGAAAAAACTTTGATCTTTTCAGATTTGGAGTCAAGAAACTCCCTGAATGGATTTATTCCCTTCATGAAAGCTTTACCTTTCTGACTTTCTTCCAGGAACTTTAAGGAACTCTAAGATGATAATAAGACCTGGAGATTACACCTGTCAAAGATAAATGTAGCTCAGAAACCCTGTGCAACCTCAGCTCAGAGGTTACTTTAACAGGCTTTAACATCAGAAGTCATTGCATTCCAAGCAGTTTCCAAATTCCATGTATTCATCATAAATCAAAGACAGCTGTAGATGAAGATGGTGCCACTTAAAATTTTAGTAAATGCCTATTCTTTGACTGAAAATGAGGGGGTTTGATTTTATTAATTTAAGTGTGCGGTTCAGGCTTCTTAATTATTCCAGAAATGTCTTTATCTCGCAGGGAAATAACAAACCCTTACCCTGGCATTCTGCTGGTGGTGAGGTTTTCTATTGACCTGTCTGAATTTCACAAGGGAAGTCAAACTGCAAAACTTGCCTTTATTACCTGGAGGTCTCAGGAGCTCCTAAGACAGGAATACTCAGGGATGTTACAGTTTTCTTGATCCCGGCCCTACCACAAAGATGACAGGTACAAGACTTTAAAAGATGTGCCCAATGGTGAACAGAAATTGATTAACTTGGTTATTAAGAAGGGCCTATTCCTTTAAGGAAACCTGTCAGACAGCAGGATTGAATAAAAATATTAGGAATCAGACATCCTTTAGTCCTTGCCTTTCCAAAACACAGTAGATGTATCTTTTCAGTCCACGTTGCTGACAAGTGCTGCCAAACTCCCAGAAAACCAGAAATGCCGTGCTAACAGTAATGTGCTCCTTTTGCATTACAAACTGAGTTATGCATATTAACTTTCATAGAACTTTCGGAGTTAATCTTTTTAGAATTTAAATTTATATTCCCTAACTTTCAATTTCACTACAGCACCATGACCTGTTCTAGGTTTAGTTATAAAATTCATATTATTAAAAAGAAAGCATAGATAATTGGAGGAATAGCTTTAATACCAAATGAAATTCTTGTCAATTTTATGATCCAATTAAAAATCTTGCAAACATTATCATTTGCTTTTCTGGTTTTCCAAATCTTGTTTGCTAACGAGTCTTGGGGATCTTGGGGAGTAAATTCAAAGAAGATAATGGTCTGTTTTCTTCCCTTAATTTCAGTATGTCATCTGAAAAGGGATACACAGCTTTGGTTTCTCTATAAGGGTGTCACTCTTTTCTCACCAAACACAGGCCTCTCATTTGTCTTGCAGCAAAGTGAACTGATTTTTCACACCTAAGTGTGCACATTTGGAGCAGCCTCTTCTGTTGAATCTTTAAAACCTCAGTTTCTTTTTAATTCAAATTTTACTACGTTTAACTGCATTGATATTAAATTTCAGAAGCCTTCTGGGAAGCCTTCCAAACTCTGCACTGTCTCTCTCTTAGATGTGTTGAAGGTCTGAAAGTTGACAGAATAATGGTTTATTCACATCTCAGACTACTGATTCAAGGCAGTTCTTCAAGGGATGCAAACTGATCCCTGGCTGACTTTCGCTGCAAGTGCACACGTTCAGAATTCCGTTGGTAATTAGGCACTTGGAATTTATTTGCCAAATTTAAATAATCGCCCACCATCTATTTTTGTGCAAGAAGTCACCGGCATTTTAATTTACTAATTCTTTGCTTTAAAATGTTGCTGAATATTTTTCAATGGAAGATGATGAATGCACAAGTCACAATAGCTCTGCATTTTTTTTTTCCTCACTGTCTTCTCTTTCCTGCTTCTGTCTTCCTAATGGCTTGACTTCTTAGTTCAGGTCTGATGGCTCCACCCTGAATGTTTCAGAGGCCAGACTGCCTTGTTCTGTCTGGCTGTCCCCCAGCCTTCCCACACTGCTGCTAGTTCATGTTCTGCAGTTGATGTCAAAATGGTTTTTCAGCCTCTGTACCAAGGGTGGAACTCTCTGCTGCACAAGTAATTCCAAGTGCATTATTGCAGGAGAGTCAGTCAGCTTCATGGGACATGTCACCTGGGACAAATCTGATGAAGAGAGGGAGCTGGGCGGGCTCAGCCTGGAGGAAAGGAGGCTCAGGGGGGACTGTCTCATTCTCTGAACTCCCTGATGCATCCAGGGGAGGACTGGGCTCTGCTCCCAGGGAACGGGAACAGGAGGAGAGGGAACGGCCTCACACTGTGCCAGGGCGGGGGCAGGTGGGACAGCAAGAGGAATTTCTCCATGGAAAGAGTGGTCAGGCACTGGAAGGGGCTGCCCAGGGGGGGTTTGGAGTGTCCCTCCCTGGAGGTGTCCAAGGATGTGGCACTCAGTGCTCTGGGCTAGGGGACAAGGTGGGCACTGGGCACAGGGTGGGCTCTCTGATCCTGGAGGTCCTTTCCAACCTTAGTGGTTCTGTGAGTGTACGTAGAAGAACTAAAGTGAACATCTAGATCCTCCCTGTAGACCACCAGGTCTGGCTTCACTTCGGGGTTTCTGATTGTGTTGGGTTTGCCCGCACCAGAGCCGAGGGTGAGACTGGAGTTATTCACAGATGCTGTGCCTTGTGCTGTTAGTCCAGCAGCGAAAAGGCTGTGTTGGAAGCTTTGCCCGGCTCAGGAAGTTTTCTCTGTTGGCAATAGAAGGGCTCTTTATCTTGTCCTTCACCCCTCTGCTCAGCAGCATTTTGTCAGAGAGATTCTGAGAATTCTCCTTGAGTCTCTGAGTTGTCCTCCAGGGCAGTTTGTCATGAGAAGCTTGTCACCCAAACAGGAGCCACTTAGTAACTCTCCTCCTCAGTGCCTCAAAGAGCTTCTTAAATACCCAAATTTCCTTTGGCTTTGCTGAAACATTATATGACAGCTTTGCAAACAGACTGCATGGCATTCATTCTCGTGGAAGGAAAAAGAAGCTTCTGCAAAGAAATATCTATTTAAGTGGCTTTGTCTATGAATAAATGATATTTCTCAAAAAAAAGGGAAAAGAAATATTTAATATTCTGCCCACGGGCATCGTGTTTCTGACTTCTACATTGCATATTTCCTCTCTGGGTTAGTGCTTGTGGTTTTAAAGAGATCTCAAGAGCAGTGACATTAAAACAGAGGAGCTGGTGACCGAATTGAGAGATGTTCAGAGAAATAAAAGGTAGCATATTTCATTACTTATTCAGCTCTGGTTTTGCTTTGCCTTAATTTCACATTTATTAAGGTTTGCATTCTGGAAACTAAAGATTAATAAGTAAATAATAGTGCACGCTCTGAGGAGAGAAAGGCAAGAGCAATTAGAGCAAGGTAGCCAGACAAGGAACCAGAAAATTCCAAAGGGAGAGGCAGGCAAAGAGGCATTAAAATACAAAGATAAATCTGAATACACTGCAGGGCCACCATGCCTTTTAATTACGATCCCAGGGCAGTTCTTGGAAAGGATGCTATGTTTGTCCTTTGATTTCCCGTATATAAAGGATGCCTTTTTCCTGAGCAGGGTCTGTTTGCTGTCTGTGCAGCCACATCTGCAGTGAGCACGTTCCTAAATGTATGGAAGGGTGGCATCCTGCCCTCGGAGCAGGCATGGCAGCACTCGGAGCAGGGATGACAGCTGCTCTGTGATCAGAGTCCCTGGGCTCAACAGCATTTTAAGCTGGGAAGAAGGAGGGAAGCTCTCATGATACGCTTCTTCCAAGACAGGAATCTGACAGAAAATCTGTTTCACTCAGTGTTTGATTTCAAAATGATTTCAGCCTTGTGCAACACGGCCCTTTGCCAAAGTGGGCTGGGTAAGTGGAGCCCCCTGAGCTGGGGGTGCCTGTTCCCTGCGGGGATCCAGCCCTCCACACTCCCTAAAACACCTGGCTCTGAAACAGGGACCGGGGAGCTGCTGCCAAAACATCAGAGCTATCTTTGCTCTGTGTGAAATCATCTTTAGAAAGTTTGCAGGACATCTGAAGAGGTTCAGTAATTCCACTCAAATGGGGTTTTTTTCTGGTTGGTTTGTTTCTGATACAAATTGGTGTCTAATTCTCCTTTAGAGAATATGGTCAAGTCATCTTTCAGTGCCTGAATTCAGCTCAGACCAAGAGGTGTTTTCTGAATTAGCATCAGTTAATGGCAGTTAATGAATGATTCCCCAGGGTCTCCAGAGTATATATTGTCCTCTGTCTTTTGCAGGGTAAATGCTGGGCATGTGTGTGAAATGGGGAGTTTGGGGTGGGTTTTGATGCTTTCTTTCACAAAGGCATTTAAAACAATTTCTGTCTTAACGGCCAGGTGAGAAATGGCCAAAGGTCAGACGTGCAATTAACACTTTTTAACTGGGAAGAAACAAAACCAAAGCACCTTTTCCTCATCTTTAATAACAAATAAAATTGTCCAGGTATCTTAGAAGCACAAGGATGACTGTCCCATACCTATTACCCTTTTCAGCATGTTTCCTGCTAATTAATTACTGCAACACTTTTGGGAATTCTGACCGTGTAAATAATTCTCAAAGAAGCTGATTTGGTTTAGACAAAAAAGGTTGTTCTGATCATAATTGTTATAACACCTGAGAAGGTTTTGGAGACTGATGGTGCAGCTGATAAAGTTTGGAAGATAAAAGGGCTGTCTCACATCCTATTCCAAGTCATGGATAAAACCAGCATAAAAATAAAATATACAGTAGTTGATGAAATATCTCATGGCCTAAAGTAAAGTTTAATAATGAAATCGTAGAAATGGAAATCTCCTTCTCCTTTATCTTATTGAGGTATGAATTTATCTATGAACAGGGAGAGTAATAAGAAATTAAGCATGAGCTATCGAGCCTTTCTCTGCTGTGTGAATATCTGGGGTGGGGCACCACCCACTCTTTGTGCATATCTTACATATCAGCTTTCAGCATCCCCACGTGCTTTGCTGTCATTCTTGAAGTAAATAATATCAAGAGAGGTTTTTAACTTGGATGAGTTTTTGTACTTTTACAGTTGTCTTATTCTTTAATAGAATTAATTGAATAGATGAGAGGGCTTTTATATAAAAGATTAATAAAAATTCCACTGGGTAGTGGAATTAATATTTATATCTTGCGCATACCAAGGTGTTTATTTATATATTTATAATTTGAGGATGGCTGCAATAGCGGGCATTATTTAGAGAAGGAAAAAACCCATTCCTTTTCAAACTGTACTGAGAACTCAAGCTCTCTATTTCCCACTCCCCATGTGATTAGAAATTGAAATTTTATAAATGGTAAAATGAAAAGAAAAAAAAAGTCCAAACCAACAAAATCTTCAAGAAATTTCTAATCCTGATATATCTCTATATATTTATCTTGGCTGACAGAAGTTTCCCTGGCTTTCTTAAGAGGTAGCTCTCAAGACTGCCAGAGTGTTCTTAGATGGAATTTGTGTGTTCTGAGATCAAAATTAGATATCTTTTATGATATAGTTCACATGCTTTGGTTTTTAGTTCTTGCAAACCATTCTGTCAGAAACAGTGAAGAGAAATTAATATCATGAAATTCAAGTGGCTTAACAGAACTGTGGGTTTAGTGGTTGTCTACCTGTCTGAATTTAACTTTTCTCTTAAACATTTACCTTGAGGCAGATCAGTAATACTGGGTTTACTGACACAATAAGCTAAGTGATAATAAACAGTGTTTTCAAACAAATTCTGCCTGTTGGTAAATAACGAGAAGGCAAAGAGTTCGTGGCTACAACCTGCTCAGTCTACTGCCCACACAGATGTAAATCCATTAGAATGGATTAATTTAAATTGAATTAATTCTTATTTCTTTCAATTTGTGCCACCAAAATCTTGCAAAAAGAGGGAATGGGAACTTTTATTTAGAGGTGTATCTCATAAGAGCTGTAATTAAATGAATTATTGTGTGGATGGTCACTGTGGAAGAGAGTGGGAGACGAGTGTAAATCCCTGATTCCAAAGGGACCAAACATGTCACATCCCTTTCTGCGGGGAGTGCAAGATGATATCCAACATCCTACTTGTTCTAAGAATGTATTTTCTCAACTAATATGCATGCCAAAGATAAAATAAAAGTAAAAGCATCTAGACAAGCAATGTACATGAGCAGTATTTCACAGAAGTTTATTGACTTTGAACTTTGCAGTGAAATAAATAATTCAGGTTTTAAGTTCTTTACCACTTCACACTCAAGGCCAGTGGAGAGGAGAATGCCCTTCATGTTGAAGGGCACACACACAAAGATGTGGATTTATGTTGCAGCCTGACAGTCATTTAATTAAAAAGTATATTTGCTATATCTGGTAGGAAGAGTTGTTCAATACAAGTATTTTTTTTGTGTCTTGGATAAGCTGGTGCTGCTTAAACTTGATTTTGAAGTTCATCCCTGCTACCTGTCAGTTAGGAATTGTTTTGAGGAGGAAATCCTGAGTGTGTGGGAATGCACAGACGCAGCACGTTCCTGGTAACTTCTTCAAGAGAAGGAGCAACATTCTAGTCCAGATAAGAAATCCAAATGTGGTAGCAAATCTTAAATGAAATTCTGTAGGAAACATTATGAATCAATCAGAGAGCAAAATTTAAAAGAAAAATATTGTTGCCACTGCTGTTTCCTGCTTTACATATTTTGAGATTGTGGCAACATCACAGAGAAACCTCATCAACATGACTTTGTTTGAATGACACCAGCTGTTTAATTGTCTGTCACAACACAGAATGAGACCTTAGGAACTACAAAACAATATCTCATCTGCCAAACTGTATCAAAAATTGCTGATTTTGTAAATATTATCATATGTTTTTAGAGATGTGCTTGTAAGGAATCAGTGCATTTCTATTTTTTTCTACATAGGAATGAAAACAAATAACATCTGAAGGAGGCAGCGGGTTTTGTCTTTTGCAAAATTGACGTATTTGGATAGAAATTTGGAATTTGATTCTCATGAAATGGGCACAGCTGTAACTTAACCCGCTGCAGTGTCATAAGTGTACCAGTGGAAAGCTGTGCTGGTGGATTCATCACTGGTTGCAGCAGCAGAGCAAAGGCAGAGCTCTCAGAGCATCTTGGCATTCAGGGCTTTCCCCGGAATCAGATCCCTTTTCTGAGTTAACAATAATGTTATGATATTATCAGGGGCTTGGTGTGTTTGTTCATTTTCCCCTCTAGCATGACTGACAGATTTATAACATTACCTGGAGAGAAATTAGATAGCAGAAAAAGTGTGCTAAAAAACAGGCTATGAAAAAAAATCCCAGGGACTTTTTACATTGTTACAAAATTTCCTTTGAGTTAAATTTTATAAAACTAGGGCTAGGAGGATTTTTTGTAGCAGATGACTGGCTAATAGTTTTGTTTGCCTTCAGTCTTTTGCCTTTTATACTCTAGTTGCATCTTTACCTACTCATTCAAATAAATTGCTGGCTATTTGTTTCAGTTTGCTCCCCAAAATTCATGTGCCCGATATTAATATGGGCCTTGTTTTAGGATGGGGATCACCTGTTCTGCCATGGCCAGGGACACCTCATTTTGGGATGATCTGAAAATTTTTTTACTCTTGATATCTCTGAATTCTAGGCATGATTAGTGAATTCATCTTTCACAAGTCTTTATCCCAAATGGCAGAATTTGGCTCTTTAATATTGTCTTATTATTTTCTTAAGTGGAAAGGGGGACGTGGGGGACAACCAGCAGTTCTTCTGGAGGAAGTGTGTCCTTATTTGACCCAAAGGAATACGAGACTTAAAGATGATGGTGTGTTGAGAAGAATTAACTTCTACCTTTTAAAAAAATATTTGGAAGCACAGACAAGCCTGTACAGATAGTTTTATCAGAGTCCCTGAGATAACATCTCATTTTCAGTCTAGACACTCTAAATTACCACCCACTGTGCATGGGAAGAAATTACCAAAAGGAAAATCTTTTGAAAATTTATCTTCCCATCCTTTTGTCTTCTACGAGAAAAGAAGCTAAAACTCGGGCTTCAGATTTTCTCTGAAAATTAAAAAGTCTTTTAAAAGATAACTAGTTTTGCTTTATTCTATCCAAGAAATCACTTCAAAGAAAGTGCTGGATCATGTTTATTACCACATGGGGTCACATGCCATTAATAATCTTTAATAAAAGAAAATGTAAAAATTTAAACTTTCCAGTTTGTTTTTTCTGCCTTCAGAGGCACATTGCCAGCTAAGAAGGGAGCAAACAAAGTTCCAAGTTTCAAAGCTCTGTGACATTGTTTGTGATAAGCATTTGCATTTATGAAATTTGTTAAGCTGCCGTTCCCATATGTCATGTTGCATTCTGGAAACTATTATGGATAAAATTAGCCTGTAAAAATTCTCTCTAAGCAAAATCAAAGTTGCTAGAAAGGTAAAAAGGGATTGTGTGGTTTACAAAGGAACTTTGGCTGCCAACCAAAGTGAACTGAGGACCTGGGGGTACGTCCTATGTGTTTGTCTGATGTAGTTGTGGAGCATTTCCTCTGGGAGAAAATCAGGGTGTGCCCAGCGGGCTGGACGCAGCACAAAGTGGGTCCTGCACACACCTTTCCAAACAGCGTGTTTGGAGGGACCAGCTTTCCTGCTGAGCAAAGTAGGAATGATTGATGGGTGTTTGTCAACTTGGTTTATGGTCCCATAAGAGGCAAAGGCATTTCACCCACGGAGCAATAGGAGAATATTGGCATCTATAAAAACATATCCTAATTATGTAGCAGACATATGCAGTGCAGGTGGAGAGATTAAGTTTCAAATAAGTTACTTCTCCAAATCTCATTTACTGTTAATGGCAATTGGGGGTTGCCTATATTTTCTACCCTTGGTGCTTTCTCTCATTAAGGGAAATGAAAGAGTAGAAATTATGGATCTGTAATTGCTCTTTAGGTAAGGATTATTCATTGTCTTACTGAAGAATGTGATATGGGATAGAGCACGGGCATGCCAAAAATGATCCTCAAGCAAAAAACAACTGCATTGAGCATTTCTGGAGATGCTGCCCATGATTAATCCACCTCAGAACAGTAATATTGCTCATCTGCAGTATGGTGTTAGTCAGGAATCATTGCTACTTTTCTTAATGAAGTTTAAATCAAGTGTTTAAGCTGCTGAAGTTACCTGAAAGTTCAGCTCTTTGCAGCTCAGAGCACACACAACACATTTTCCTGCAGAGAAGGTGGAGGATCATGTGAAAAGTGTGTGACTGATGGAGAGCAGCTGGACATGAGCCCAGGTGGGCAAGAAGGCCAAGAGCACCTGGACTGGACCAGGAGTAATGTGGGCACAGCCCCAGGGCAGGGACTGTCCCCCTGTGCTGGCTCTGCTGGGGCATCTCCAGTGCTGGGGACAGTTCTGGGACCATCAGGGCAAGAAGGACATGGAGAGGCTGGAGCAGCAGGAGAGGCTGAGGGAGCTGGGGGGGCTCAGCCTGGAGAAAAGGAGGCTCAGGGGGACCTTCTGGCTCTGCAA